>JASANA010006329.1:0-18290 GCA_030248095.1 Ptycholaimellus sp. GST1_10
TGCATTCATTTTTATTCATTTCTCACTCTCTGCCTAAGCGTCCACCTCATTTTGCAAACCTAAGCCTAAGTCTAAGCCTCTACTCTCTTCTGTTTCCTGCTGGAGTTGGGAGAGGAGAACAAGATGCTCACTGACACTGCCCTGGCAAAACTGCGTCTGCTAGTTTGCACAAGACAAGATAAGAGCTCCCTGTGCGGCGATCCATTCTGCGAACCGCATCGGATAGCTTTCCTCGCCTGCTACTGTCGATTGTCCAGGATGTGGTGATGGGCAAACTCACTCTTCACTCAACGGAGTTTAGCACCCTCAAGCGGCAGTCTTCCGAATTACATGGGTTGAGTCGATCAAGCGGGTGGAAAAGCTTCAATTGCTCAAAAATAAGCCCTTCTCCAACAAGCTTGCTATCGAAACGCCATTGGGAATCTGCTGCGATTTGTGTTGCCGCAAATCACGGAAGAGGCAGCTAGTAGAACATGGATCGCCTCATCCAGCTCTGCAAAAACTCTGCAACCGGGAACGCGGGAAGCTTTGGCGGGAGCTCTGGAGGCATGGGAGGAGGAGGAGGAAGCGGACCCAATGCCCTCCAGATGAAGTACCTGATTCCACAAGGTCTACTCTGCGAGCTGCTGATGCGTCACAAACTGGCATTGTTTGGAACAAGAACCGGTCCTTTGTCTTTCTGCACTCTGTGATTCACGTCTTCAGGCTGTACACAAGAATCCAGCACTGGATGAACAGCAGAAGCAGAGTTTGAGTGATGGACTCCACAAGTGGAATCAACTCACTCAACTCTGTTTTGGAAATGATGAAAATGTCTCTGCCTCCACCCTAAGCTCCTTCTCCATCGGCGGACAAGGTGGGCTGCCCCAAAACGGCGGACCAGTGCACCAAGAAGCCTCTTCTTCCTCTTCTCCAGCGCAACTTCCTTCTTGGGAGGAACAAATACTAAGTTTAAAAACCAGGGCATGGATGATGAATGGAGTATTGCGATAAGTCTTGTACCTCCAAAATTGTTTGACAAGGCTTTAGAATTGGTCTCCAAATTGCGTGCCTTTCCTCATTTGATATCTACCAATTCTGACGGGAATCTTGTTGCTCAGTCGAAGGTTTTGAAACATACTTGTTTGCCAGACATTCTCTGCATTGTGCTTAAACCTAATCCTGCTTCACCTGATCCAGCAAAATATTGGCAACAACGTTCTGTGCCTGGATTGGATGAGTTTTTGAGATTGTATGCACTTACGCCTTTACCTACATCTTTTCTGAAAAACAGCTTTTTCATTCGATGTGTGAATAATATGCGTCGAAATCGTAATGCCTCAACTTTTGCTCAATGCATGACTAAAAGGAAATAATAAAAAATCTTGCATTTTCTTGAAAACAACAACAATTCAAAATACACTTCAATCGACAACATCTTCACCTTCATCTGGAAGGAATGGGGGCCAGTCAGTGGAGTTTAATGGCGGACAAACTTCTTTATTCGCCCCCATAACATGGTTATACGGGAGGTCGAGGATTTTGGAGACTTCCTGTGGTGAGAGGCGAGTATGCTCCGTAGACGAAGCTCCAGTGGGACTTCGAGAGAGGATGACAGTGGAGGACTGGGAGGGGGGGGGGGGGGGACGGGACCCCTGGGAGTAGAGGGGATTGGAGGAGGCGGCGGCGGAGGAGGAGGAGGAGGGCGAGTGGGTGGCAGGTCTAGGGAGTTGGGCGCTGGACTGGTGAAGAGAGACGCATTCTCTTGCAGCTCCGCTGTTCTTTCTGGACTGCAAAGAACCTGAGATTTTACAGCTGCAAACTAGGTTGGCAAAAGAGAGCAGAGAATGTAATTTTAAAGAACCGAGTGCATATTGCTGGAGCAGACGATTGGACGTCCGTCCTCGGTGAAGAAGGACATGGAGCTGTCCAGCAGAGCCTTCTTTCGGCGAAAGATGTAGCCGGCCTCCTTGGAATCGCGAAGGAGACGGATGGCAATGCCGCCCCGGGTTCGCCGCCCCCCATCCGGTTTGAAGGTTATAGGGTTGGATTCGGCCATTAGGCGGTCAATGGAGGCGAATAGTGTAATCACCTTCATGACGCCCATGGCATCGATGGCGCTAAAAAAGTGGCAGGATTGTCAAAAAGATTGGTCTCTAATTCAACTTTGGGATAACCGGTTGAAGATTGGAGCTAGTGTCTCATCCTCGCCGAGCATAAGAGCAATGAACTTTCCAGAGACGTACATGTTGAGAGAATAGTACTTAGAGTTGAGGAGCAGTGGCAGTGAAGGACAGTTGAGTTGGTTAGAGAGAGGAGAGTGGCTGTCTTTTATAGGAGAAGGGAAGGGCGGTTTGGGAGGATGTCTAGCCGTCTAGCCGAAAATTTTTCACAGACGGTACATAGACTGTTTGAACTTTTTTCTCCACTACCGTGACTGAGGTGACAAATTGAAGCTGATATGGCTGGCTTTTTTCGGTCGACGCGTGTCCTCTGTTGATTTAGCTTGCAGCCTCCTCTTTGAATGACCGCCTAGCGCACAAATTTTGAATCAAAACAACCCTTGCTACTGGAGGCGAGTTTCTGTTTGAGAGTAGAAGACTATGTCAATCATGCGGACCATTCTTGAAGAAATATGAGGAAAGCACACACACTCACGTTCACACTCACTCGACCTGCCCTCTGACTTTTTCTTCAGCCTAAGCTTGGGAGGAAGAAGAGAAGGAAGTAGAGTGAGAATGGTGATGCTCAAGTGCGCCTGCGACGCAGCGGAGGACGAACTGACGTGCAGTGGAGGAAGCAAGGGCTTCATCGAGCAGATCGTCCACGAGATACTGGACTGCGTCGAGACCATTCCTCACACGGTTCTGCCAACCCTCTCTCCTCTCTTCCTCTCTGCCTCTTACACTATGGCTTGTCTTTTGTCAGCTCGAGTATCAGGGCCGTCTGGCCTGGAATGAGGTGAAGCAGATGGCAGCG
Organism: Ptycholaimellus sp. GST1_10; assembly: GCA_030248095.1. Classification (NCBI taxonomy): domain Eukaryota; kingdom Metazoa; phylum Nematoda; class Chromadorea; order Chromadorida; family Chromadoridae; genus Ptycholaimellus; species Ptycholaimellus sp. GST1_10. The sequence goes on from JASANA010006329.1 coordinate 2,959, forward strand.
ATGCTGCACGAGTACACGCCGAACATTCGCACGCTGCGCGTCTACAACTGCCTCAAGATCGACGACTTCACCCCCTGCGAGCTGCACAACTACGGACCCTATGTTCATCTCATTCATTGACTCAACTAAATTTGCTGAAATGAAAAAAGGGGTTTGAAATTGTAGCTGGAGGTGGAGTGCGGAGGCTGTGAAACGGTGAAGGCGCCTGGAGGTGGACCTGGAGAACGAATGGGGACGACGATGGCGCCGACGGAGACGACGGAGAGCTTCACGGGCGAGCACATCCTGCTCTACGTCATCACCGCCATCGTCATCATGCTCGCCCTCGCCCTCATCATCCGCCTCGCCATAAAGGGACACCTCAGCATCGTCAACCTCCGAGAAGGACTCTACTTTTTCCGTTACACTTCTTTATCATCCTCCCTTTTTTCTGCCGGTTGAGAGGAGGAAATGAATTGGCAGAAGACCTCTACCGGATGGTAGCCACACGCCAGAGCCTGGGGGCAGTGCGCTGGATGCGACAGAGCGGGGAAAACAGCGGGACGATGCCGGCCTACATGGAGCGCATGCGACGCATGGACAAGCGCCTCTACAAGAAGGGGAAGGAGCTCGACTCCGACCTCATCCCGCCGGCCGACCTTCAGCGTCAGTTCGGCACCATCCGAGAATCCTACCTCTAGCCTCCCTCTTTCGCTACACCCTTTTGACATTTACTACTTTTTTGGACGCTATTCACTGAGGCTTTAAAACATGATTTAATCTACGACTTTTACTTCCAACTTTCAAAACATTTTACTATCAATTAATAAAATGATTGATTTATAACTAGAAACCTTTCAGGATTAGCTATTATTCACTTAAAACTAAACATTCGTTTCAGAAAACGATTCTTCTTCTTTTAAATCTTTTTAATAAAAAAACGCTAGAATATTGAGTCGAAATATTGATGTCTTTTGTATTTTACTAGAATTGTGAGACATTATTCGCTTATCATACATTCGATAAAGACTACAGTCATAGCAAAAGATAAAAGTACAGTGAACTGAAACAAAAATCAAAACGATTCAAAAGTTTGGATAAAAAAGAGTGAAGCGGAATAGATCAGGGCCAGGCACCAGCGTGAACGCACTGAAGGAGATGGTGGCGGGCAATGGGGTGTGTGAGGTGAACGTCGTTGGGGGGCTGTTGGAGGTCGAGAAGAGTGAGGTAGTGGCATTGGAAGCGGAGGCTGGGGGACTGGTTGGGATGGCCGATGCGTAGGGTGCGCTCGAACTGGGCCCGAAGGCGAAGCCAGGTCGCCTGCAGCAAAAGTTGAGCGAATGAATGGAGGGAGGTAAGAAGGGAGGATGGACAGACCCGCTGATTGGTGTCGGTGGGGAAGTTGCGAGGCGTCGGCTCCATCAGAGTCACCCGGAGGCCGAAGGTGTGGTGAATGAAGTTGGCCTGGAACATCTCAAACCAGCGGAACTCATGCTCTCCAAATGTCGGGAAAAGGGGTAATGGGTGAATGTAACCAGAGCATTGGCCCACATCCAACCGTGGGGGTAGGTGGGTGTGATGTCCTGGACCCTGGGGTAGATGTTGTTCGTAGACAACTGGAACACCACGTCGGTGATGTTCCAGAGGGAAACGATCTGGAAAGAAAGGCTCACCCTTTTCATTTTTGCACATAGATTATGCTAGAGGAGGGGTACGGAGTGGACGTGGAAGAGAAGGCTGTTCAGGTGTTGGATGCCACCGCCGCGCATGGAGATGAGGATCCAGGGGGCGGAGGCGTTGTTGGCGAGGAAGGGGAAATTGAAGGGGTTGCAGCGATGCAGCTGGGAGTCCCCGATGACGAGCACCGAACGGCCTCGCTGACTGTCAATAGATGGTTCACTAGCATTCGTAAGGAAATCAAAGTGGGACGCAAAAGCTTCAATTGTGGCAACAAATAATTTTTCCAGTCAATTTCGGTTTCTCCTCTATTCACATTTCATTCGCTACTAACTGTTCACTAATCGATCCTAATGCTCAGAAAATGAGAATTCTACCGGTTGTAGATGTGGATTGGGTGGGAGAAGAAGGTGACAGTCTTGGAGAAGTTGGCCGGGACTTGGACGGGCGGCTGGGCGATGGCGAACATGACGATGAGAGTCTGGGCAGTCAAAAGGACAGGCAGAGAGCCACAAGAGAGCGGTGAAGTGAGAATGGGTGTAGTTGGAGTGGGAATGGGGGAGATGGAGTGTGTTTTGAATACCTAAATCTCTGCGAACCCGCCCTTCCTTTGACTTCATGCTTTACTAGTTCTTAGTCCTTTTCTCAACAAACCAATGTCCATTTCAGAAAATGAAAATAGACATAAAATCATTTTGTTCTAAACAAAGTAAATCTAGTCTATTGCCTGAGTTTTTTCAAAGAAGCCAATGAACCTTGACTACGGCCATTGTGTACAGTGAACGCATTGAAGAAAGTGGTAAGTAGCGGATGGAGTGTTGAGGTTGTAGTTTGGATCGGGCATGAGGTTGGTGAGGTTGAGGAAGTGGCGGTGGTGGCGAAGCTTGAACTTGTGACGCTCCCGCAACAGAGCAGCGGCGAATTGAGAGCGCTCCAGAGTCCATAGGCCCTTAGTGATTGATGGAATTGGATTGAGTGATGTGATGGGAAAGAGGAGAGGAAAGAACGTCGAGTTTTTTGTCCTTGGGAGGGTGTCTGGGGGTCGGCTCCATCACCGTCATGCTCAGTCCGAACTTGTTCGTCAGTGACTCTGTCTCAGCCAACTTCAATTGAATCAACTATTGATTGATGAGAAAATTTTCCTGGAATGAGAAAGGAAAACCAGAATTTGCGCCCACTGATAGCCAGCCGGATAGCCGTGGTTGAAGAGGACAGGGCAAAGGTTGTTCGTACCCAGCTGAATCACCACGTCCGAGATGTTTTGGAGATCCACCTTCTAAAATTCAAATGATGCATAAACTAAAAATGTCTGAGGTTATAACTGGACCAATTGAGCGAAGGTGATCAGGGAGCGGATGTGCTGGAAGCCGGCGCCGGCCATGGAGACGAGAACCCATGGGACGGGGACGTGAAGCTCCCGATCGTTGCCGGACAGATGATGGAATTGCTGATCCGCGATCACCAACACGGAGCGCGTATTTCTGAAAATAATTGTCATCTCTAGGAACTATGTTCTATCTAATAGGACCCTCTAATTACCGATTGAAGCGTTCGAATGGCTGGGATGATTCGATTTTGGTGTAGGGGGGAGGGTAGTGAGGAAGTTGAGTGGGGGTGCAGAAGGAGCGAGTGAAGACCGTCTGTTTGCTCCTTTCCAACAGCTCAGCTTCGATCATGTCAGGCAAAGATTCAAAATTGCGCTTCAATGAAGAGCGTCGCATCTTTGCCTAACTGGTGCTGTGGGTGGGACAATGAAATGCTTCCGTCAAACGCCCTCTTTTATCATGAAACCTGACCGCAAATAAATGGCAATCTATAAGCCGTTACGCCCATCGAGGAAGCCTCCATTACGCAGTAAGCATCCTTATAGCTAAATACAAAGCGTGGACTAGAAGGATTAGTGAAAGATACTGATATGAAACTTGCAACTTGTATGATAAAACCTTTGAGGCGTAAATGTTTGAAAGATTAGAAAATCTTGTTTTACTTCAAACCGTTTTTTGTTCTTTTGTGAATAATTGGAATTTATGATGTTTCTTTACTTTTATCAATTGACAATCGGTCAGTTTTTGCTCCAACTTTTTTTGTTCTCTTCTATAGACTAACAATGACAATCACAAGGACAAGGAACATAAAAAGCCTATTCTATAACTTTGTTGGCTTCACGCGAAGATTGATTTCTCGCAAACACCTCTTTTCCAGTTTTTCTAAATCAGCTACAGATCACTAGAAAATTAGCGACCAGTGGATCCGAAACCACGGTCGCCTCGAGGAGTATTGGGCAGGGAGTGAACTTGGAAAGTAGGCGGAGACTCGTATCGCTCGAGGATGAGTTGAGCCACCTTCTGACCAGGCTCCACCAAAAAAAATTATTGAATTTTTCAATTTTTCAGAAGGTGGGAAAAGGGAAGGAGGAAAACTAAAAATCGCATATTTGAGTGGTTGTGTAGAAGAACGGAGACATTGCCGGTATAGTCTGGATCCACCACTCCACCCATCACGTCGATCTGGTTGTGGAGAGCCATTCCAGAGCGCGGTGCTATGCGCCCATAGGTGCCAGTAGGTAATTTGAAGGCCAAGTCTGTACGAATCTCCATCGTGCCTGAGACAGCAGTTTCATCTGAAACAGTGGATAGAGAAGAGAGGAGAGACAACCGCCGGGGAAGATGATGCAGCGCATGGCGGAGCGAAGATCGAAGCCGGCGGCTCCTTCAGAGGAGAGACGGGGAGGAAAGGCTGCGTCTGAGAGGAGGCAGAAGCAGAGAAAGGAGCTCATGCTGGGATCCCATACGCGAATGTTGGGATGAGAGGCGACCACAGCAAGGGAAGCTGAGAATGGAGAAAGGTTATTGAGGTAGGGAAAGGAAAGGATGTAAAACGTTCTCCGTTGGCAGCGAAGCGAGGCGATAGAGAGCGGTGAACAGAGTACGGAGCGATTGGAATAGTCGGGATGTTACGATGAAGTGGCGTGGAGTAGAAGTAGGGGGAGAAGAGGTGGCGGTGGGTCTGCGAGTGAGGGTAGAGAATATGCTGGGATCCCTGGGTCTCCTGGGGCTGTTCCTGGGGCTGTTCCTGGATCTGGTGCTGGGGCTGCTGGGGCTGCTGGGGTTGATGAGGCTGCTGACGGGGCTGTTGGGGCTGCTGAGGCGGTTGGCGGGGGTGTTGCTGGGTCTGGTAGCTAGACTGCGTCTGTTGGAAGTTGATGGGCTGGACTTGAGTCGATATCGGTGATGGATGGGAGGTCTGGGAGAGTGAGGTCGTCTGGGGTAGTGGAAGGTGCTGGACGAGAACGGTTGGACGAGGGTAGACCGGTTGCGGAAGAGCGTGAACCGAATTCATCTCCGATGACGGCAGAGAAGTGATGTTGACGTTGGGAGGAGCTGATGATGGGAGGGCGGAGGTGGGCGGAGAAATTTCCTCATGGCGGGGTTCCATTTGGCGGAGAAGAAGGTGATTAGAAGGTGATGGGAGGGTGAAAGGAGAAAGTGCCGACAGCGTAAGCCAAAATGCTAACGAACTGGGAGGGCAGGGGTGAAGCACTTATCAACCGCAAACAGGAAAATGTAGTGGAGTGGCGAGATTTATGATAACGTCCGCCAACATGACGACTACCTGGTACAAGGAAGCAGGGTGGCAGTGAAGCACTTATCATCAACAAACAGCAACATATAGACAGTGCTTGCTGAGGCTTACACTGGAATGCGCTTGCTGAGATGTAGACTGCCAAGACACGCGTGAGGCTTACACTGCCATGCGCTTACTGAGGTGTAGACTGCCAAGACATGCATGCTATCAAATGCAAACACTTACATGCAGTAGCTTTACACTAAGATTTATGTTTTCTTGCCATTTGAAACGTGTTAAGTTATTCATTTTAAATCGCACATTTAATTTCAAACAATCAAATATTGAAGTAGTAGATTTTTAGAACATCGTTTTTTCAAATGGGTCACCTTTGTATCGTAGGTAGAAACTTACGATAGGTTTCTACCCCTTTCCCTTCGTAACATGGCTTCATGTGTATCTACCTCCCTTACTAGTAACCGTACGTTAGAAACGTACGGTAGTTTCTACCCCCCGACCTTTTGTAGGGGTACTCGGATTGACTATCTATCTACTACTCCCAATTCTTCAAGAGGCCAGCAGACGGCGTCATCTGCAACTACTACTCAACGATGACAAAGAGGAGGTCTGGATGTGGACAGCTATGAGACGCGGTCGCCTCTTGCTCACCTTCAACAACAAGACTGCCAATGCATCCTACGGCAAGCACAGCATCTCACACATCCACAGCTTTTCTTACACCTGCCCAGAACCACGGAGCGATAGCTACCAGGACTCTGCTCTGCAATACTGCAGTTTCTGCTTCCTGTCGGACATGTGCAGCGAAGTGAAGCAGCCCGAGTCCAGCTTCGCCATCGTCTTCCATGGCCGCCAGTTCAATGCCAAGCCCGGCGTCCAGAAGCTCAGCTCCTTCAAGGACACCATGTTCCCACATAGGCTCTAGCCAACTTTTGGGCTGCCTCATGCATTCTCTTAGCATGATGCCCACATTGGACCAGACCCGCGGGAACCTGGACGGCTTTGCCGACCGCTTCCGCCTGGACGACCACAAACTGCGCGCCACCAGATGGCATCATAGATGGCACGCATCCACCTCACTCTTTGACTTCGATGACGGTAGAGCCTGGGGCAAGTTGCTGCTGACCCGCATGCTCTACACCAGCGGCAATTTGGAGCCTCCCTCCTCCATCTCATCGCCGCCCAGTTCATCGTCAGTTGAAGCGACAAGGTGGCAGCATCAGTGCAGGCTGCCATCCTTCAATCCATCCTGGAACAGAGCTCTAAGACTTCCACTACGCCATCTTAGCCAAGGCCGCCAGGGAATTGTAGCATCACTTGGCCACCCATCGTCAGGCCAAGCCATGCTTTCCTAGCGCCACACGCCCTGCACTCACTCTCCTTGGCCGCCGGGAGGGAAGAGTACCCGACACGAACACGACACGGGAAAAGACCACCACGGGAAAAGGAAGAGCACCCGACACGGGGAAACAGGAAGCCAGAATGTGCTGCTGCCTGTAGACATACAGACAGATGGACAACGCCTTCGCGGGTAGAAAACGCAGCCTTAGCTCCTGCTACACTCTCCTCCCCCACACTCCTCACACTACACCTGTCACAGTTGACCCAGACAGAGCTCCTTCTACCGGTCTAGCCTTGACCAACACTCTCTGGACAATGTGACAGATGACAGCAACGCAAGATGACTACTGCGTGACGGCAACAGGGGATATCTTTGACGTAGAACCAGAGGGATGCCAACGCCTCCCCGCGGCATCTCCACCCGCTAGGCAAGCACCCGCTAGGCAAACACATCCTCTGTCCAAAGGAGACTGCCAGAACTTCCCGCCAGTAACCGCCGGACTCTTGAACCTCCCGCATGCTACTGAAAGCAGACAGGTCGTCTGTTTGCCCTGGCTAACTTCTCAAGCCACCCAACGAGACATTGGAGACCACCGAGATCATCCGCCTTGACGATAGGACATGTCTCTGCTCAGCCACTGCCAGCTGCTCAGGACCGGTCCGCCACTGGTGACTAAGGTCTCCTGTCTGCCACTGCGGGAACCTGGACATTCAGCTTGACACTGGAGGCAGTAAGGCTTACTTCCACCGCCGGGAGCTTCCCAAGTGTACTGCCGATGCTGCCAACAACCCAGACCTTTCAACACAAGCTGGAAGCCATCAAACCTCATCGCTGTCCAAAGGGTCCAACCTGCAGTTGGAGATGGTCAAGGCTATCAATCACAACAGGAGACTGTCGAGGTCTCCTGGCTGCTGCCATTAGCTAACAAGACCTTCTGCCCATGTCCGACTGCTCAGGCCCTCAGCATGATATTGGAGGCAACCAGGGCTTCTCACCACCGCAGGAGGCTGCCTGAGGCCCCCACGCCCACTGCCACCAGATGTCAAAGACCCTGTATGCTGTCGGAGATTGCCATGTTCTCCTGGCCACCTTCACTGGACATCAAGACCTTCCCAATCTCCGACACAGGCGTCTCAGGAGCCTCAGGCATCGCTGCGACCTACAGAGCCTTCTGCTGGCCAACGCAGATTCATCAGGAGCTTCCCATAGCTGCTGCTGCAACTGGCCTCCAGCCGCTGGCCTGCAGTAACTGGATTCACCAGCTTCCGACTTCCTTGCAGCCTTCAGAACCTTCAGCCTACTGCTGCTGGCCCGTACAAGGCTACTAGCCTTCTATCCATCTGTCGGCTTCAGAAGTTTCAAGCCTACTGGTGTGGGCCTTGCGAGCTACTGCACACTTCCGTTGCCCTAGATGCCTTTGGCCTACGACTCTTGGCCTCTACACAGCCTTGTGACCGCTGCATAGCCTTGCCGCCTGGCCCCATGCTGCTTCATGACCACTACGCATCCCCTGCCACTTGGCATAGTCTCACTGCAGTGGCACAGCCTCACAGACTGACCTCGCTGCACCGTTACCACCTGGCTCTCTGCGACACCACGCTACAAGACGTCACGGTCTGGCATATGCACAGCCTACTGCCTATTCTCTCAAGGCCTCTGTGTAGCCCCACCGTCCAAATTCGCGCAGCCATGCAGCCACCGCACTACTACCGCAGCGGGCCTCACTGCCTTTGCTCATGGACACGGACAAGCTCTCTAGCATCGGCGACTACACACGTCGTGTGCCGGAGTGATCTAGCTGGTTGAATGCCACTGTCAAGCATCATGCCTCCTGGCCCCAACAACAACCCCACGGCCAGGCATCATGCCTCCGTCCCCGACGACACATGGAAGTCTGCGACGTCTAGGCCGCTATCACAGACTGGCCTTTCCAGAATGCCTAGCCCGCCATTGTCATTGGCCGTCGACGTCTTCTGGCCTGCCATCGCCACCCAGCCACCTGCACCACCCTGCCCCACCATCGTTGCCTGACCACCATCACTACACGACCTTCAGTACTGCATGGTCTGCAACCATTGACCAGCCAGCCTCACCATGGAACCCTGCCACCCCACCCAGTTATGCTGGAAATGACTGGCATAGACACCAGAGACCAACAGAAACAGGGCAGAAAGATGAGTAGAACCTGGGTTCTAACACTGCCTCTGTGGTTCCAACTGCCAGGAGACACAGCTCAGGCCCGGCCGGGAGGGATAGGGTACCCGACCCAACGAAACTGAGGGAACAGGATTCTCCATACCTTCCATCAGCTTTCACAGCCCTCCCTCCTCCAGGAACTAGCTGCCATCACGCGCCTTACCCTGGACATGGACCAGTGCATGGGTGATGTCACCCGGGATCCTACTGGGACTCCGCTGTCACCACCACCACCAACGACCAACATCGATTCACTGAATCCTCCCACGACTCAGTGGATGGGCACAAACCACAAAACCAGAGAAAGGCAGAGAGTCAATGTCCTTCTGGCCGGCTGCCTCGCCGACAAGCACAGCGGCTCAGACGTCTTCCACCATGGCGCCTGCAAATTCCTGGATGCCCACTGGTCCGATCTGCCCCCCAGCAGCCAGAAGGACCTCTTCATGGATTCCGTCTACCTTAAATGCAACGTACCCATTGCCTTCGACCTCAGCGTCCCCGCCACTCTTTGGCATCCACTACCGAGAAAGTGCACTTCCTGAACAAAAGGAGGCACCACGTTTTCAATAGCTTCATGGATGGCACCAGCTGCAGTCTATTATCCAAGGACTACAACAAGTACGCTATCGTAGAAAAACATCTACTGAGACCTCAATCTCTTGCCGTCCATCGTCAACAACAGGCAGCTGGCCGACCACTCCGTTCGGAACAACTCCCAACATGGCACAGCGGGAGGATCCCTTTTGCCATCTCTACTCTACCGACGGTAGTAACATGCCGGCCTAATCTTGCGCGTCGCCCAGGCCTTCAGCTTACACAATGGCGGTTCCTGGCGATCATCTCTCCTCACTTATACATGCCTTCTCTTGGCCTCGATCCGCCTCTTCGCCTGGACCCTTAGCTTTCCGGCCTTCGTTGATGGCGTCATGGACATGAGCGAAGCTAAGATTGAACATCAGAAGCAGTGCTGGACGTGGTGATAATGTTGGTAAAGTTGATGCGGGACAACGCTACCCAAGGGTTAACGTCGGTCAGCTAGAACCGTGACGCATGAGCGAGGCCATCACCTTCCTCACACCCTCCGTCACCGCCCTCAAGCTTAGTCTTACAAGCTCCCACAACAACTCGTGTTGCTGGCCAATAGCTGGCAAACACCTGCCTTTGCCACTCCGCGATGAAGGAGGGGACACAAGGAAGGGGACAGATCGGTGACGCTTAGGCCGTCCTTCCCAACCAGGAAGATGAGGTTCGGCCTATTCGGCCTCAGTTGACACCGAGCGCCTGCCTTCTTGCCGTCTATCATCGGCACCGCCTTGCGGCCGATGAGGCTACTGTCGCCAGGGAGGAAACCTGCGAGACAGCGACTCATCCTCATGGAAAAACTGCCGGAACAGTGAGCCCTCCCGATGCAAGACTAGAGTCGCCTTGAGAAACTGCGGACGAAGCAGCGCGGAGCGGAAATACAGTGAGCTCGGCTCATATTCACCAACAAGAGCCTGAGAAAGGGAGGAACTATGAGTAAAGTGCTGGAGAGAGGTCAACGAAACACTCCCCACAGGCCTACTCACCTCATCGTTTCTCAGAGACTTCACTCGCACTCCGTGCCCTTCACGTTGGCAAGACAGGCTAAGGTAGAACTCGGTTGTAGCCAAAAGAACAGACACTGGCTGGACAGCCACTACGACACCTCTGACGACAGATGGAAGCACCGAGTCACATCACCGACACCTACTGTCGCGGATGTGCCAGAGGAGTAGCTCTGGCGGATAAGGTCAACTGCGACCACTGTCGACGACCCCTATGCCTAGCCTGCGCTCAAGGGACATTGGAGCCAATCTTGGAACTGATGGATGTCACACTACTCATGAGAGTCTGTCAACGACTACTGGAAGACAACTCAGCGGTCTACTGCTGTCCTAGCTGTACTCAAGACCGCGTCTCTTCGTGGTGGTGTCCCATCGTGGAACAGCTCGTGGCTCAGGGAATCTTTCACCCAGAAAACTTGGCCAAGCTCCAGTTTCATCACGTCAATAGTGAAGGAGTTCAGCGGTTCCTAGCCATAGGCTACGTCCTCTACCAGGAAGCTTGCGTTCTTCTGGAGGCACTGACTTCAAATGGCGGCACCACTCCTGGACGTCTGGTACCCACCATCAGGATGGACAGCCCCCCCAATGACTGCCATCAGCGGACATCAACGCTCACCCACCACCAAGACTACCACAGTGGGAACCAAATACTTCTGGCCATCGTGCTGGTGGAAAACCAGTTAGGTCGACTTTCCGCAAGCCACTCCAGTCGCACGGCCCTCCAATGTCATCAGCAAAGACTGCGTTGCTGCTGGGAACAGCTGCAAACCAGAGACCCCTTCGGAGTGAGTAACAAGCCGGAGTCTTCATTGAGCGAATGGGGAGGGAACCCGATTCGCCCCCATCCGTCACATCCATCTATCCATGTACCTCCTACGATGCCACCGACACTGGACCAGTTGCCGAATGAGATGTTGGAATTGATCTTACAGCATCTAGATGGACACAGCCTGGCCCGCACTCGCCTCATGTGCTCAAAGTGGCTTCATCTAGTGGATGGTGCTCCTTGGGAAACCTTACCCAAGGTCCACTTTCATTCACTGACAGTATCAACTCGGTATCGGCTGGAAATTCACCTGCGGAAGTATGTCGATGAGTCAGCTCCAGGAGAAGTCGAAGAGGACAGCAAACCATCATCGAAGGCGTTACGCCTAGACCCCTCCTCCAAAGACCCTCACGCTCCCCTTCAGACCCGCCTTCAGTCCACAGAACGACCCGGAGGAACGCAACAAATCACAAAGCAAAGGAGGTTGAGTCTAAGCAGGACCCGCATCGGGAACAGGCTCACACTCACCGACGTCATGTCTGACCCCAAAGAGCAACGAAGACTCCTGAACTACTTTCGACACATCTCCGCGGATAAGCTCACTCTGCAGGGTCTGAGCAGCCGGGGACTAAAAATAATGCTGCTGATGTTTGAAGGACTGTGCTTGAACAACAAGGTGATCACCTTCGACTGCTGCAGCTTTGATGGGGTCCACAAGCAGATGATCTTCGACTTCTTCAAACCACGACGAGGACAATTGACCGAAGTCCAACTGTTTAGGTGTAGAGACCTGGACAAGTCCCTTTCGCCTCCCGAGTTCTGGCAGGCCATCGGCCCTCTGGTCGGGCCTTGCTCAACCATCCACCTCAGGGATCACTATGGGAACTCTCCATGGATGGATCGACTGGCAACGGGAATTTTGTTGCTTCCGCAGCCACCGTGGATGCTCGACCTCGACGGCATCAACCCAATGCCGGAAGTGGTGTTTCAGCGTATCCGCAACTGGCTCAAAGAGGACACAACAATGGGTCCGATCTGGATAAGAGCGAGGCAAAGACAAGAAAGGGTCACCGGTTCCATTCCCTCGGAACAGAACATCGCCTCTCCACCCACCAATGCTCAGAGCGGAGAAAGAACTCCTATTCCAACGGTCGGAGTGAAAAGATCGGCAAATGAGTACAAAGGGCACAACTTCATCATCAAGATCGAAAATGGCTGTGACCTTGGCCTCCAACAGTTTGGCTCTCAGACCGGAGCCTACATCTTACAACCCGATGGCATTAAAGTGGCGGTAGGGGTCCACAAGATACTAGAGCAGTGTTTTGACGGAGAACGCAGATATGCAGATGATCTACGCCAGATGGTCTTGACGAGACCCGACGGGGCTCGACTCTCCCTCTACCTCCAGTCCTAAGTACTATCACCGTAACAGTCTCGACGGCTCTACCCTAGACACATCCGCCTCGACACTGACCTTGATCCGGGTCGGAACTGGAACGGACTTCAGCCAAGCTGAGACGGGAAGAACGAGGTCATTCCGCTGCTGTACCGACCGGACGATGATTTCCCCTCACGCCCTTTAGTAGCCCTATGCTTGTGGCTGTAATCCGAGGTCCCGTGCTTCTGCCTGCGCTAGTTGATGGCGTGATCAATCCTATCCTTCCCGGCCGCCCGCAGGTGCGCTGTGCCGTTTCCCAAACCGGTTTCGTCCGACCCTGAGTTGGTGAGGCGGGCGGAAGGGAGGCCGGGATCAGTTGCTCTATAATGTGGCCCGCTCTTCCCCTACCAGTTCCACTGTCTTCCTAACCCCCCTTCAGTGACAACGATGAAAGTGTATCTCGCTACGTTCCCACTGCATATCACCACATAAATGCTTTAAAATGAAATCAAAGAAATTTTTCTGAAATTTTGGTCATGATGAAATTTTAAGTTTACTAAATAAGGCGTAGCAAAATAAAACAAACCAAATTGAAATTAAGGTGAAATTAGCTAATCGAAGGTTAAATTTTGTTGGCATTTGCAAAATGATCAATTTTTGACCGCGGAGCGGCCCGAAGGGCCGCTCCGCGGTCTATAGAGGTTACTAAACTTTTGTCCTGATACGTATATATATATATATATATATATATGTATCTGGAAATGCTGTCCACGGGCGAATTCTCAACGGATTGGGACAAACTTTTTTTTTCCTGAAAGGTAATGCTATTTTAGGAAGATCTGGAGGGGTAGACCCGGAATTTGAGCATTTGAAACATTACTTTTTTGGGTAGAAAGGTTGAAAAATGGGGTATGCTGTAAAATGCTCAATTCTCAACGGATTTTGACAAACTTTTTTTTCCCTGAAAGGTAATAATATTTTAGGAAGATCTGACGGGGTGGAACTGATCCCGGAGCATTTGAAACATTACTTTTTTGGGTAGAACTTTTGAAAAATGGGGTATGTTGAGAAATGGCGGATTCTCAACGGATTTGGACAAACTTTTTTTTTGCTGAAAGGTAATAACATTTTAGGAAGATCTGGAGGGGTGGAACTGATCCCGGAGCATTTGAAACATTACTTTTTTGGGTAGAAAGTTTGAATAATGGGGTATGTTGAGAAATGGCGAATTCTCAACGGATTTGGACAAACTTTTTTTTTGCTTAAAGGTAATAACATTTTAGGAAGATCTGGAGGGGTGGAACTGGTCCCGGAGCATAAGAAACATAACTTTTTTGGGTAGAAATTTTAAAAAAATGGGGTATGTTGAGAAATGGCGAATTCTCAATGGATTTGGACAAACTTTTTTTTTGCTTAAAGGTAATTAAATTTTAAGAATATCTGGAGGGGTGGAACTGGTCCCGAAGCATTTAAAACATTACTTTTCTGGGTAGAAAGTTGGAAAATTGCAATATGCGGTTTTTGCACTGTAGTACCTGAAGTCTTGAGAATTGCACAGAAGAGTTGATTTTTTTGTTCACTAGTCTTATATGTCGATTCTAATTCTTTGCTTACTTTTGAAATTGGTTGAGAAACCACAGACTTGATTTTTGAGTTACAAAGTATCATATAAAGGATGTGCTCCGCGGTCACCTATTGCGCTGCGCCACTTCCCAGAAGCCTCCCCCAGAACCCCCCCCCCCCCCCCCGCCCCCCCCCCAATTTTGCGGAATAAGTGGGAAATTGGAAATGCTCTGCGGTCACCTATTGCGATTTGCCCCATATACTTGTTTTCATAAAATTTGTCATTTCAGGGTTTCAGGGTGAATTGTATTTAATTTGTTACTTGTGGCTCCACGAATTATTGATTTGATTGTGCCTCTTTTGTATTTATTTCCTCTTCGATTTAATTTGCTTATTAGTGGCAGTGAAAAAGTTGCTACCTGACTCCCTGTGTCTAGGAGGGGACACAAGTGGAACAATGTTGTAGATCTTCAATAAATGGAAGAGTGCCATAATCAAATCCAAAGCTTCGTTGCACCACCTCGTTGCACTGACACTGCTTGGGTTGAGTGGACATCGGGGTTTAAAGTTTTATTGCTAAATGATTGATTGGGTTCGCGCGAGTAGATTTTGGTAGGGCTACAGGAGGGGGAAGGCCCACTCGCGTAATGCATGTTGTGGGCAGATTTTACTACAAAGAAGGCCACGCAGAGGCAGCCAGCCTGTTGGAGTCTGAAGATTGTGCCTCAAGTTGCTTGCAAAAACAGACCTCTGGGAGGCATGGTTGAGGGAATTGTGATGTGAACTGGGTGCTTGCAAGCACAAGAGGCTCAATAAAACAATCCAAATCATTGGAAACGCAAAACGCATTGGAAATCATTGGAAACTACTGTTCCAGTTTTCAAAAAAATTCTGATTTCAAAAAAACTCAAAAATGCTATGTTTCACCAAATTTGATGTTAATTGCTTGAATCAAAACGAATCTCCAAACAAATCTCCAACGAATCTCCAGTGGTGATCGCCCAAAGTCAGGCGTTCCCTTTTAACGTGAACATCCTGTATTTAAATAACAGGGATCAAAATACACCAATTGTTGTGCCCAATGGCAGAGTTTTTTGGAACCCTAGAAATCAATGCATACGATGGTATTTAGGCAAAAATTAACTATTCACTAAATAGTACAGCTGCTGACAGGCTCAGACCAAAAGTTTGTAGAAGTTCTCACATAAATAAATAAAAGTTATGAAGAAGTTTGGAAAAGTAGCAGGATTACACATGCCTGAC
>JASANA010006331.1:0-54613 GCA_030248095.1 Ptycholaimellus sp. GST1_10
CAAACCCAGCCGACCCTAACGAAGGAGGAGCTCTTACAGCTATTCCCATGGGGGGACAAGAGCCAACCGGATGAGGAATCGGAAGAGGAAGGGGAGAAACCCATGCAACAGGCTCACCTCACACCCAGTCAGAAGAAGAGACTGGAGGATCTGATATGGGAATTCAGGGACTGCTTCGCCAAAAGCAGCATGGACCTAGGCCAGTGCACCGTGGGGGAGATGGAGATAGACACAGGGGACACAGCCCCCATAGTCTCACGACTGAGCAGAATCCCCGAAACAGCAAGGGAGGAAGTCAAACGGGAACTGACCAAGATGGAGAAAAAGGGCATAATCCGGCCCTCGTGCTCCCCATGGTCCAGCCCTATGGTGCTAGTGAAGAAGCCGAACGGCACCCTCCGGATGTGCATCGACTACCGGGCCCTGAACTCCGTGACCCGGAAGCAACAGTATCCGTTGCCCCTGATCACACAGCTACTGGACTCAGTAGGGAAGGCCAAGTACTGGACGTCCCTGGACATGGCCTCAGGATTCTGGCAGCTTCGACTCGCCGAGTCGGCCATCCCCAAGACGGCGTTCTCCACCATGTGGGGCCAGTACGAGTGGACGGTAATCCCGTTCGGCCTCAAGAACGCCCCTGCCTGCTATGCTAGAACCATGGAGCATGTCCTGGCCCAGCTCCAGTACGACTTCTGCCTCTGCTACATCGACAACCTCCTAATCTTCTCCCAGGACTTCGACACGCACCTGCAGGACATCGCCAAGGTCCTCAACAGACTGCGCCAGTTCAACCTGAAGGCCAAGCCAGCGAAGGTGCAGTTCTGCAAAAAACAAGTCATCTTCCTGGGCCACACCCTGAGCGCTGAAGGGATCGCTCACAACGCCGAAAAGGTTCGGGCCATCCAGGAACTAACATCGGCCCGGGACAAGAAGGAGCTCATGTCCGCCCTCGGGCTCGTCAACTACTACAGGCACCACATCAAGGATTACGCCCAGATAGCCTTCTGCCTCTACCAACTGCTCAAGAAGGAGAAGGACTGGGAGTGGGGCCTGAAGGAAGAATCGGCCTTCAGGGCCCTGACCACGAGGCTGATGGACGCGCCAGTGCTTGCCTACCCGGACTTCGACAAACACTTCACACTCCACACCGATGCCAGGGGCAAGGAAAATGCCAACGCTGACGCCATGAGTCGCCTCATCCAAGGCGCGCCCCCGCCCAAGGAAGAGCCAACCAATCAGTGCCAGGCCTTGACCAGAGCACAACGACGAGCAGCGGAGCGGCCAGGAACCCCCCCGGATGCAGAGTCGCCTCAGGAAACGGTCCCAGCAGGAACCGACCCGGAGGAGCCCCCAGAGGACCCCTATGAAGGGGAGGGAGGACTTCCGTTCTTGGACCAGGGACCAGGACACCCGATACTGGAAGATAGACCACCAATAGTGTGGCTGGACGCTCGCTTCAAAAAAGAACAGGGCGTGGATCCATGGCTAGGGGCCATCATAGCCTGGATCCTGACAGGAGAACTGCCCTCGCACCCACAGGAAGCAGCGCGAGTGAAGAGGGCGGCACAGGAAATGATCATCGGGCTGGGAGGCCTGCTGATGCGGGTTGGGTGCCTAATCTTTGAAGTCCCTCGAGGACAGCCAGGTGTTTTCTCTTGCATTCACTTGGTGTGGGTGGGGGGATCCTCAAAAGAGTCCATAGACCAAAAGAAGAGGCTAATGCATGAAAAAAGCTGAGCACCCGTGTAGCGGGAACCATGCAGCCCATATCCCAAACCTTTGAAATCATGCACAATATTAACCTCCAAACCATTTGCCTCAATTATCTCCAAACCATTTGCCTCGCCATCATGCACCATTAAATTGCTCAAATCCCAAACCCTTACTATACAAACCTCCAAACCAGATGCCTTCATTGTAATCAAAAACCCTGCCGCATTGCTCCATAAAAACCCCTGGACCATTGCCTCCATGATAGATTTCCCAAACAAACCCCTAAACGCCATGCTCCAATTATATTTGAGTATAATTTAACCAACCCAACGATATATGACTGCTGTTATTGCCCTTAACCTGTTTAATTACAGTCATTTTCATCAAATTAAATAGGATAAAGTTCATATAATTGGTTCCATATAGTTGCCCTCGCCATAAAGACATAGACACAATTCAATTTACCCCCACTCTACTGGTACCCCTCAGCCGTTTGCCCCCCCCCACACAGCTTTTCCTCCCAAGCCGTGCCGTTAGCCCCCTCAACCAGGATCCCTCGGCCGTTTCTTACCCCCCAACCATTCCACTAAGCCGTTTGCCCCCCCCAGCCGTTTTGCCTCCATCTCACCCTCCCTCCAAGTTTTACACTTCGTGATTTTCATGGAAACTGCTGGGGGCAAGAAGAAATAGAAATGACTTAGAAAAAAATTGAATTACATCAATTGTCTAGCTGGTTCCATATAGTTGCCATAGGCGACGGCGAAGCTCAAACTAGGGGCGGAGCTACCTATGGACATTTTAGGCAAATGCCCCCCTAAGCCATTTCGGAGGGGGGACAATGCCCCCCTGAAATGTTAGAAAAAATTTCGTTATAGGCAAAATAGCCTTAAAAATTCTTCAATTCGCGCAAAGGCAAATTTTTCCAAAATTTGCCAGACTTTTAAAAATGTTGCTTCCCCCAAACCAAAAATCAAGTAAGCAAAGTAGGGCGGTGGATGCAGGATGCTTTTACAGGCCTATTTAGGCTCACCCCAATCCTCCCATGTAGGGCGGTGGATGCAGGATGCTTTTACAGGCCTATATAGGCTCACCCAATCCTCCCATGTAGGGCGGTGGATGCCAGATGCTTTTACAGTCCTATTTAGGCTCACCCAATCCTCCCATGTAGGGCGGTGGATGCCAGATGCTTTTACAGGCCTATTTAGGCTCACCCAATCCTCCCATGTAGGGCAGTGGATGCCGGATGCTTTTACAGGCCTATTTAGGCTCACCCAATCCTCCCATCTAGGGCGGTGGATGCCAGATGCTTTTACAGGCCTATTTAGGCTCACCCAATCCTCCCATCTAGGGCAGTGGATGCCAGATGCTTTTACAGGCCTATTTAGGCACACCCAATCCTCCCATCTAGGGCGGTGGATGCCAGATGCTTTTACAGGCCTATTTAAGCTCACCCAATCCTCCCATCTAGGGCGGTGGATGCCAGATGCTTTTACAGGCCTATTTAGGCTCACCCAATCCTCCCATCTAGGGCGGTGGATGCCAGATGCTTTTACAGGCCTATTTAGGCTCACCCAATCCTCCCATCTAGGGCGGTGGATGCCAGATGCTTTTACAGGCCTATTTAGGCTCACCCAATCCTCCCATCTAGGGCGGTGGATGCCAGATGCTTTTACAGGCCTATTTAGGCTCACCCAATCCTCCCATGTAGGGCGGTGGATGCCAGATGCTTTTACAGGCCTATTTAGGCTCACCCAATCCTCCCATGTAGGGCGGTGGATGGGGGATGAGTCTTTTCGAGGCCTATTTAGGCTCACCCCAATCCTCCCTGTTTTCACTGGATATGCAAGTAAGCAAAGTAGGGCGGTGGATGGATGATGCTTTTGCAGGTCTATATAGGCTCACCCAATCCTCCCATGTTTCACTGGATATGCAATTAAGCAAAGTAGGGCGGTGGATGGATGATGCTTTTGCAGGGCTATATAGGCTCACCCAATCCTCCCCTGTTTCACTGGATATGCAAGTAAGCAAATTAGGGCGGTGGAGGTGAGATGGGGAAAAGTTTTGATGCGTTTGTATACGTTTTTAGCTCCTTTAAATTTGGGGGGATAATTGGATAATTTTTGATTTGTGGGGAATAGTTGGATGGTTTTTGGGGGGACAGATGAACACAAAAATAAATAGTATTGATTCGTCTTTGCGTATTAAATTGGGGGGGGGGGTAATTGGATAAGATTTCATTTGGAGAAGGGCTCCAAATTACACAAGAAAATTCATAACAAAAAATGCTGATGCTGCCGCATTAGGCCGCTGGATACAATTTGTATTTATTAAAAAGCCACCAGAAAACGGTGTGCATACTTGTGCGTGGTCCAAAAACGCAAAATATAATAAAAAGAAATGTTTTGAAAATGAAAATACAGTGCCAATTTTTTGGCAAACTAATATATTTTTTAGAAATTTTCTTGGCTAATACTCAGGGCAATCGATTTGTGAGAGAACAAGTATATGGCGCAAAGCGCAATAGGTGACCGCGGAGCGCTTACGCCTTCACATGTAGCAAAATCCATAAATTTAGGAAAATTTCTGCTGTGAGGGTGAACATTGCATCTCAAAAGAAAAAGTATGTGGTTTCTCAACCATTTTCAAAAGTAAGCACAGAATTGGAATCGTTATATACGACTTGTGAATCAAAAAACCAAAGTCTTCTGTTCAATTATTAGCCGTTCAGCTGCTACTAATTATTGATGCTATTGTCATGCATGAAAGTTTGTCACTCAAGAAGGCAAGTCTGTGGTTTCTCAACCATTTTTAAAAGTAAGCACAGATTTGGAATTGTTATATACGACTTGTGAACAAAAAAACTCAAGTTGCCTGTTCAATTACCAGCCGTTCAGCTTTTTACAGCATACCCAAATTTTAAACCTTTCTACCCAAAAAAGTAATGTTTCAAATGCTCGGAAACCGGTTCCACCCCTCCAGATCTTCCTAAAATAGCATTACCTTTCAGGAAAAAAAAAGTTTGTCCCAATCCGTTGAGAATTGACCCTTTTACAGCATACCCAAATTTTAAACCTTTCTACCCAAAAAAGTAATGTTTCAAATGCTCGGAAACCGGTTCCACCTCTCCAGATCTTCCTAAAATAGCATTACCTTTCAGGAAAAAAAAAGTTTGTCAAGATCCGTTGAGAATTGACCCTTTTACAGCATACCCAAATTTTCAACCTTTCTACCCAAAAAAGTAATGTTTCAAATGCTCGGAAACCGGTTCCACCCCTCCAGATCTTCCTAAAATTGCATTACCTTTCAGGAAAAAAAAAGTTTGTCAAGATCCATTGAGAATTCGCCCGGGGCCAGCATTTCCAGATATATATATATATATATATACATATCAGGACAAAAGTTTAGTAACCTCTATAGACCGCGGAGCGGCCCTTCGGGCCGCTCCGCGGTCAAAAATCTTTACTTTTGGCCTGCCGATGGTTTCTCAACTTTAAATACACAAAAATTAAAATGAATGCCTGACTACACCATTTTGATGCATTTAAATACGTTTGAAGCTCCTTTTAATTGGGGGGGGGGATAATTGGATGATTTGGGGGGGGGGGGGGGGGCAGTTGGAATCGAAACAGTTTTGATGCGTTTAAATAGGTTTAAAGCTCCTTTAATATGTGGGGGATATGTGAGCTTCGCCGTCGCCTACGGCGACTATATGGAAACAGCTACAGAAATTACTGATGACCAGAATTACAAATTTTATGGGTAATCAAAGCATCTGGCATCCACCACCCTACATGGGAGGATTGGGTGAGCCTAAATAGGCCTGTAAAAGCATCTGCCATCCACCGCCCTACATGGGAGGATTGGGTGAGCCTAAATAGGCCTGTAAAAGCATCTGCCATCCACGGCCCTACATGGGAGGATTGGGTGAGCCTAAATAGACCTGTAAATGCATCTGGCATCCACCGCCCTACATGGGAGGATTGGGTAAGCCTAAATAGGCCTGTGAAAGCATCTGGCATCCACCGCCCTACATGGGAGGATTGGGTGAGCCTAAATAGGCCTGTAAAAGTGTCTGGCATCCACCGCCCTACATGGGAGGATTGGGTGAGCCTAAATAGGCCTGTGAAAGCATCTGGCATCCACTGCCCTACATGGGAGGATTGGGTGAGCCTAAATAGGCCTGTAAAAGCATCTGGCATCCACCGCCCTACATGGGAGGATTGAGTGAGCATAAATAGGCCTGTAAAAGCATCTGGCATCCACCGCCCTACATGGGAGGATTGGGTGAGCCTAAATAGGCCTGTAAAAGCATCTGGCATCCACCGCCCTACATGGGAGGATTGGGTGAGCCTAAATAGGCCTGTAAAAGCATCTGGCATCCACCGCCCTACATGGGAGGATTGGGTGAGCCTAAATAGGCCTGTAAAAGCATCTGGCATCCACTGCCCTACATGGGAGGATTGGGTGAGCCTAAATAGGCCTGTAAAAGCATCTGGCATCCACCGCCCTACATGGGAGGATTGGGTGAGCCTAAATAGGCCTGTAAAAGCATCTGGCATCCACCGCCCTAGATGGGAGGATTGGGTGAGCCTAAATAGGCCTGTAAAAGCATCTGGCATCCACCGCCCTAGATGGGAGGATTGGGTGAGCCTAAATAGGCCTGTAAAAGCATCTGGCATCCACCGCCCTAGATGGGAGGATTGGGTGAGCCTAAATAGGCCTGTAAAAGCATCTGGCATCCACCGCCCTAGATGGGAGGATTGGGTGAGCTTAAATAGGCCTGTAAAAGCATCTGGCATCCACCGCCCTAGATGGGAGGATTGGGTGTGCCTAAATAGGCCTGTAAAAGCATCTGGCATCCACTGCCCTAGATGGGAGGATTGGGTGAGCCTAAATAGGCCTGTAAAAGCATCTGGCATCCACCGCCCTAGATGGGAGGATTGGGTGAGCCTAAATAGGCCTGTAAAAGCATCCTGCATCCACTGCCCTACATGGGAGGATTGGGTGAGCCTAAATAGGCCTGTAAAAGCATCTGGCATCCACCGCCCTACATGGGAGGATTGGGTGAG
This sequence comes from Ptycholaimellus sp. GST1_10, assembly GCA_030248095.1. Lineage (NCBI taxonomy): Eukaryota > Metazoa > Nematoda > Chromadorea > Chromadorida > Chromadoridae > Ptycholaimellus > Ptycholaimellus sp. GST1_10. The sequence goes on from JASANA010006331.1 coordinate 6,783, forward strand.
CCTAAATAGGACTGTAAAAGCATCTGGCATCCACCGCCCTACATGGGAGGATTGGGTGAGCCTATATAGGCCTGTAAAAGCATCCTGCATCCACCGCCCTACATGGGAGGATTGGGTGAGCCTAAATAGGCCTGTAAAAGCATCCTGCATCCACCGCCCTACTTTGCTTACTTGATTTTTGGTTTGGGGGAAGCAACATTTTTAAAAGTCTGGCAAATTTTGGAAAAATTTGCCTTTGCGCGAATTGAAGAATTTTTAAGGCTATTTTGCCTATAACGAAATTTTTTCTAACATTTCAGGGGGGCATTGTCCCCCCTCCGAAATGGCTTAGGGGGGCATTTGCCTAAAATGTCCATAGGTAGCTCCGCCCCTAGTTTGAGCTTCGCCGTCGCCTATGGCAACTATATGGAACCAGCTAGACAATTGATGTAATTCAATTTTTTTCTAAGTCATTTCTATTTCTTCTTGCCCCCAGCAGTTTCCATGAAAATCACGAAGTGTAAAACTTGGAGGGAGGGTGAGATGGAGGCAAAACGGCTGGGGGGGGCAAACGGCTTAGTGGAATGGTTGGGGGGTAAGAAACGGCCGAGGGATCCTGGTTGAGGGGGCTAACGGCACGGCTTGGGAGGAAAAGCTGTGTGGGGGGGGGCAAACGGCTGAGGGGTACCAGTAGAGTGGGGGTAAATTGAATTGTGTCTATGTCTTTATGGCGAGGGCAACTATATGGAACCAATTATATGAACTTTATCCTATTTAATTTGATGAAAATGACTGTAATTAAACAGGTTAAGGGCAATAACAGCAGTCATATATCGTTGGGTTGGTTAAATTATACTCAAATATAATTGGAGCATGGCGTTTAGGGGTTTGTTTGGGAAATCTATCATGGAGGCAATGGTCCAGGGGTTTTTATGGAGCAATGCGGCAGGGTTTTTGATTACAATGAAGGCATCTGGTTTGGAGGTTTGTATAGTAAGGGTTTGGGATTTGAGCAATTTAATGGTGCATGATGGCGAGGCAAATGGTTTGGAGATAATTGAGGCAAATGGTTTGGAGGTTAATATTGTGCATGATTTCAAAGGTTTGGGATATGGGCTGCATGGTTCCCGCTACACGGGTGCTCAGCTTTTTTCATGCATTAGCCTCTTCTTTTGGTCTATGGACTCTTTTGAGGATCCCCCCACCCACACCAAGTGAATGCAAGAGAAAACACCTGGCTGTCCTCGAGGGACTTCAAAGATTAGGCACCCAACCCGAGTAGGGTAAGGTTGCCAAAGTGGTTCAAGGCTTAATTGTTTGGGAATAATTATCTGTAATGACTGAAATACTGCCCAATTGGGTAGCTTCCAAAACTGCGCAGTTGCAAAACATTGAAAAAATTCACATTTTCGATGTTTTAAGCACATTCCCATGATCGGAGCAAGCTCTATAACTCAAAATCGTGTTCCCCAGCCCTGATTTACCCAAAAACACTCTCAGCTCCTCACAGGAAGCATCCCCCATGGCGCGCCCCATGCTTACGGACAGGACAGGCTCCTCTATTATATATATGGACTAGGTTGGGAGAGGCCTGCGGCGCACATAGCCAGCTACAGTTGTGCCAAATTCAACCCCGCCGGATAGGCCTACTAAACAGACCAAGGCTGCCGAATGAATTGTCTTGTCGGATCTTACTTGATTATCCACTGAAACATTGGAGGCCTGGGTAGGCCGCCATAAAGGCTTGTTAGCTAAAATTTGTTTTGTATTTAGCTCAGCCAATTCTCAACCGATTTTAAAAATTCCAACGCCATTCTTCGCGTTATTTTATTACCTACCGAATGCAAGAAACAGTGAGTCAAAATTCGCTTCCTGTCACAAGCAGCATCCGAAAAACCCCCCAAAATGGCCATTTTACCCAAACTTTTGATGTTTTAAGCACATTACCATGATCGGATCAAGCTGCCAGTAGCATATTGGTTAGGTTGGGAGAGGCCTGCGGCGCACATCATAAGTTTCGCTTATTGATTTGTGTATTTTTGTTGATTTATAGTTCAAAATCATTTAAAATTGCCATATTGAATTTTCTGGTTCTCTTTTGATATCCTGTTTAATTTCTTTAAAATTTTTATCATGGTAAATTTTTGTTGCTTAATTCTTCTTTTTGCAAATTAATATTTTCAGGTTACTCTGAATATTATTTATTCTGAACTTGTATTCTTTCTTATTAATCTTCTATGCTATTTTTTTCATGTCTGTTATTAATTGTTCTAAATTTAATCTCTTATTTTAATTTCCACTATAAGTTAGGTCAAAGTTTGTGCGATATTTGCTCTTTGTTGGGCTAATTAGTTTTTCTTTTTATTCAAATTTATTTCAAAGGGAATTCAAATTTGCAACTAAGAATTTGTTCAAATGTTTGTTTAGTTTTCACTTTATTATTTTCCTTTCCCTTCGATTCATATGTTCTAACTATCTTTTGTTGCAATTTTCTATTGCATTGGGGAATTCAAATTTTCAACTGTGAATTTGCTCAAATGTTTGCTTAGTTTTCACTTTTATTATTTTCCTTTCCCTTCGATTCATATATTCTAACTATCTTTTGTTGCAATTTTCTATTGCATTGACTCTTTCATTTCTTGCGAAGCATTTTAATTCTATCTATTTTTGGTTTTATGCCCTTGCTGTATATTGATAATTTTTTTGCACTTTTTAACGATGCTTAAACTTACATTTTAATATGATTTATGAAAAAATCCAAGTAGTAGTATATTTTGAGGTATACCATTATTTGACATTTTATTTCGCTTTCTTCAATTCCACTTCATTCAATGGATTCATTTAATGCAATATTTAGCAAGCAGAATTTGCCAACAGAAGGCCAAGGAAAAGCTAAATCTCAATTAATTTTAACAATTCCAACGCTATTTTGCATGTATCTGTTGAATGAAAAATAATTAATACGAAATTCAAAGCCAATTAGGAATTTGGGCTGCATGGATCCCGCTACACGGGTGCTCAGCTTTTTTCATGCGTTAGCCTCTTTTGTGGTCATACAACTCTTTTAGAAATACCCACCCAGTGGCCAAATTACAGCCACACCAAATGAATGCAAAAGCAAACACCTGGCTGTCCTCTAGGGACTCAAAAAGCAGGCACCAAACCCAAAAGAGGTAAGGCTGCCCGAGATGGACTCTGGTTAGCCAATCAGTTTGGAAATTTGTTTAAGAAGTGCAATATCATCCAATTGGATAGCTTTCCAAAACTGCGCAGTTCCAAAACATTGAAAAAACTCACATTTTGGATGTTTTAAGCACATTCCCGTGATCGGAGCAAGCTGCCAAAAACATATTCTTGTTCAGCGCCCCCGATTTACCCAAAAATGTTCTCACTTCCCATGCAGCTGCTGAATTGGGCTTGCGCGAAGTTATCTCGTAACGGACAAGGCTTAGCATTTATATATATGGACTAGGTTGAGCTTCGCCGTCGCCTACGGCGACTATATGGTCCTAGCTACAGTTGGGAGACGTACTAAAACTTAGTTAGGCTTTTATAATTTTCAATTTGACATGAAAGGGGGTTTTTTATAAGAAATCTTTGGACTAAGGGAGCCAAATAATTAGGGCATGGTAAACGGCTGGGGGGGGGGCAAAAGGTTTGTTTGTGATGAGGAGCAAACTGTAGGCTTAACTGTTGGTTTAGCTTTTCTAAATTTTATTTGGAATCAAATTATTGTACTAACAAACGATAAGGGTAATATTTCTTCTCAAATATCGTTGGGGTTACGATTGTAAAGATGTTTAGTTATGTGTTTACAATTTAATGCTCGAGGGGGGAATGGATGGGGGAACAAGTCTGAAGTCGGCTAATGGCTGAGTATCGTTGGGGAGACAATTGTGGTAAAACTTTACTGCTACAATATATAGTGCATAAAATTTTTTGAGCATTTATTTGGAACATAAGGTAAAGGCATATGCAAATTTATGGGAGATGCAGATGGTTGGGGGCAAAAAGAGGGCAAAAAGGCAAATGTTTGGGGGGAGAGGGAATGGCTCAAGGAAGAGGGTGGTGAAATGTTGGAGTAGAGAAAACGGTTGGAAGGGACAATTAGCTTGTGGAGGTTAAATGGCTGTCAGGGGTACAAATTGCTTTGGGGAGGGTGCAAAAGGCTGGGATGGTTGAGGGGCTAACTGCTGACTATTGTGGTGATTATACTTCAATTTAAGTTTAAATGGCTAGACAGACATCATTCGAACGTGGAGGGTTAATTCTGAAAAGAATTTGGAGAGGAGCCTCATGGTTGGGAAGAGCATTATTGTGAGGATCAGGGGCAGAGCTAGAATTTTGCTTCGTGGGGATTTGAGTAAAGTTTTAAAAAAATGGAAATACCTAAAAACAGCATTCTTGATAATAATTATGCACAGTTATTGTATGTTTGTCAAAATTTTTCGCCAATTTATTTGCCCATTTTTGTGTTTTTATAGCCTAATTTCAATAAAAACTTCGCTACCCAAAAAATTGTAAATTTTTACCATATTTGCAAGTTTTCTTAATTTTTTTGCAATTTTGAAGAAAGCTAGATCTAGAAACGAAATATTGAAAAATTTTGAACCAAATTTCACTCCTGATTGGATAATGGGTGGGGGTAATTGGATAAATTTTCAATTTGAGGAATAGTTGAATAAGTTTTTGGAGGCGACATTTGGAATCGAAAATTTTTTTTTGATGCTTTTTAGGTTTAGAGCTCTTTTAACATTGCAAAAAAATCCAAATTGCAAAAAAATTCATAACAAAATAATGCTGATGCTGCCGCATTTGGCCACCTAATCACCTAATACCTAATACACCTAATCAAAACAAATTTTCAAATGGGGAATCAAAACGCTGTGCATACTTGTGCGTGGTCAAAAAAACTGGCAAAAATGACAATTTTTGGAGATTTTTGGCGGTTTTCCAATATTTCCATAATTCATAAATATTTTCCGCATAGATACGAAATATTGATAAAAATTTGACCCAAATTTCACTTCCCCGAACCAAAATCCTATATCCCCACTGATCTGAAGGTTTGTATGGAGCATGGAGGCAATGGTTTGGGGGTCTCTGTGAAGCATGGATGCTTTGATTTGGGAGTTTGCAAGGAGCATAGAGACGATGGTTTGGGGGTTGGTATGGAAAAAAGAGGCAGGGATTTGGGAGTTAATGTGGAGCATGGAGGCAAAGACTTTGGGGGTTTGTATGGTTGTACTTTGGTAAATGAAGGTCAGGGTTTTGGGCTTGGATGCATGGAGACATGGGCGTGGGGGCTGGTGTGAAACAAAGAGGCTAGAATTGTATTGGAATCGGCAAAAGATTGGAAAGGAGCATGGAGATAATTTATTTGGAGTTTTTTTTAGAGTACAGAAGGTTAAAAGGTTTATTTGGAGCAGGGGGGCACCAGTTTTTGGTTGGTTTGGAATAAAGGAGCAATGGTTGGGGGGGGGGGGTTTATTGGAGAATGGTGAAAAAGTTTGGGGATTTGTGTGAAACATGTAGGAAACATGTAGGATGATGGGAGGGTTTGGGCTGCATGGATCCCGCTACACGGGTGCTCAGCTTTTTTCATGCATTAGCCTCTTTTTTGGTCTAACGACTCTTTTGAAGATCCCCCACCCACACCAGGTGAATGCAACAGCAAACACCTGGCTGTCCTCAAGGGACTTCAAAGATTAGGCACCCAACCCAAGTGTGCACCCAAGGGTTAGGTTGCCAAAGTGGTTCAAGGCTTGTTTGTTTGGTAATATTTAAGTTTAATGACTGAAATTTTTCGCTCCTGGGTAGCCTAGAAGCCTGCGCAGATCTTAAACCAAGATAAGGCTCACATTTTCGAAATTTTGAGCACATTTTCGTGATTTTTGCAAGCTCTGCCAGGGTCTATCATTTTGCCCGTCCCCAAATTGCCCTAGAAAAAGCTTAAAATATTCGCAAGAAGCTGTCCCCAGACTGCGCCGAAGGCCGGAAGAAAACAGGGCCTTCCTCTATTATATATATAGATATCTGATACCATCGGCAGGCCAAATGTGGGACTCTTTTCTCCAAAATTTGCAGTTGCCTGGAGTAAAAAGTCAAGGAAATACATTTTCTACTAGTGGAATCTGCTGCTTGGACTTGCATTTTGTTTTTGGCGCGCAGTTCAGTGTCTCTTTCCATGCGCGCCCAAAACAAAATGCATATGACGCAGCAGATTCCACTAGTAGAAAATGTATTTCCTTGACTTTTTACTCCAGGCAACTGCAAATTTTGGAGAAAAGAGTCCCACATTTGGCCTGCCGATGGTATCAGATATTTTATATTGCTGGTTATATATTTAGTCAAAACTTTATTCGATATATAAAAAAAGAAAAAAACGTGTAAAAAATTTAATGAAAATAAAATATTCGAAAATGAATAATACAATGCAGACTTGCTGTAAAAAAAAAATTTTGCGAAATTTTCTTAACTTATGCTTAGTGCACTCGATTTTTGGGAGAAAAGAGCTTTACTTTTGGCCTGGCGATGGTACCAGTTGTTTTCTAAACTTTAAAAACGCAAAAATAAAAATGAATGCCTGAGATGGATTCGAACCTACCAGTTTCATCCATCTACTCAATCGCTTACACCACTACACCACTGGTACATGTGAATCCTTAGTTTAACTGAAGAGCTATGAATAAATAAATACATGAGGCCAAGGGACTCGGGGAAGGGGGGTGTGGGGAAGAAATGAATACCTACTATCGTCCATTGAATAGATGCGGAGAAGAAGAAGAAGAAGAAGGAGAAGAAGAAGAAGGAGTTCGGACAAATGGTTTTGAGAGATTTTCTCCAGCATTCTGATACTTTTTGGCGATTTTTCGCGAGTTCTGGTTAATTCGACGCTGCTCTTTCCAATGCAAAAAGAATCAGAAAGATTGAAGCTTCCTGTGAGGAGCTAGAGCCTTATCAAAATTGAGATCTAGCAATAACCCCCAAAACATACACCTGGGTCGAAAAGAGGGGCTGGGCGCTGACGGTTCGCCTTGCTCCCTCGCGCCAGCCCAATGGTGATATATATATACTAGTCCCGTAGTATTTGAAACATCACTTTTTTGGGTAGAAAGGTTGAAAAATGGGGTATGTTGGAAAATGGCAAAATCTCAACGGATTTGGTCAAATTTTTTTTTTGCTGAAAGGTAATAATATTTTAGGAAGATCTGGAGGGGTGAAACAAGTCCCAGAGCATTTGAAACATTACATTTTTGGGTAGAAAGGTTGGAAATGGGGTATGTTGAAAAATGGTGAATTCCCAACGGATTTGAACAAATTTTTTTTTCGCTTAGAGGTAGTAAAATTTTAAGAATATCTGAAGGGTTGGAACTGGTCCTGAAGCATTTTAAACATAACTTTTCTGGGTAGAAAGTTGGAACATTGCTATATACGGTTTTTGTGCTGTAATACCTGAAGTCTTGAAAATTGCACAGAAGACTTGGTTTTTTGTTCACAGTTCTTATATGTTGATTCTTAACCTGTGCTTACTTTTGAAATTGGTTGAGAAACCACAGACTTGCTTTTTTGAGTGACAAAATTTCAAATATAGGATGCGCTCCGCGGTCACCTATTGCGCTTTGCGCCATATACTTGTTTATTCATTTCAGCTCAACATTTTGCAACTCTCAACTTCCCATCGGGATTGTCTAATAAAAAAAGGTTTTTTTGGCTGTCGCCAAGTAATGCGCCGCTTAATCAAAATGCAAATAAAGAACAGAAGAGCCACTTTAAAATCAACAAAAATGCTGAGTAACCCGGTTGCACTTTGTAATTTGCTAAGAAAATTGGGCTGACGCCTAGTTTCCCCCCCATCGGATTATCCCCCCCCTAGCGGTTTCCCCCCCCAAGAAAGTTTCCCCCCCTAATCAAAGCCCCCCCCCCCAAGATTCTCACCTATACCACACACCCAGCGCTAATGCATCCCCTAGTTTCTGTCTTGGGGCAATTTGTGTCTTGGGGGGGGGAAACTTGTGGTCAAAACAAGGCAATTTGTGTCTTGGGGGGAGAAACTAGTCGTCAAAACAAGGCAATTTGTGTCTTGGGGGGGGGGGGGGGGGGGAAACTAGTCGTCAAAATCCTTGGGGGGGGGGGGGGGGGGGGGGCAACTAGTCATCGATTTCGACGACTAGTTCCCCCCCCCCAAGACTATTTTCACCTATTTTCGCAGGGTGTGCGTGGTAGGTAAAACTTGGGGGGGGAAACTTTCATGGGGGGGAAACTTTGATGGGGGGGGGTCCCCCCCCCCCTTGGTTGGCCGGTACCCCTCCATGGGGGGGGGGGAAACTTTGATTAGGGGGGGAAACTAGGCGTCAGCCGAAAATTGTCTCCTAAAAAATTCTTAAAATGTGTTTAACCTTTTTTCACCAGACTTGCTATTTCATGCTTATCCCTGTTCAATACAAAACCAAATTCTGACGAAAAGCTTCTTTTGAACCCAATTGAATGCGCTGTGCAAACGACACCAAAAGAAATCCATCTGGACCTAAAATCCAACATCGCGCTGGAATCTTAGAAGTCGAACTCTTTAACTTCTTTCCCCTCCATGACTCGCTTCGCTTTCTCATCCAGACGGTTGACTGCAACTGGCCCATGCCTGTTTATACACTTCTGGGCTCGGGAATAACTGTCAAAGTCCTCCTTGGCGAAGAGGCCGAAGTTCGGGTGCACCAGCCTCTGCTTCAGCTCCGGCGCCCGTTGCTTCAGGACAAGGCAATGAGGGGAGGCCAGGAATGCGTCTATTGAGAAGAAACAAACCGAAATTCCCGCAAAGTACTCGGCAGCCAGGCCCTGGATGTTGCCTCCCGACGAGTCGGTGATGAGGCAGAGGACGAGTGCTTCCAGAGACTGCAGCGTCTTATTATGGCTCATGGTCAGCTGATCGCAGAATGCTCGCATATCTAAAAATGTTTTTAATAAAAGTTTTATTTGTTTGGAATCAAAAATTTTTTTAATATTCAGTTTTTTACGCTAATTCCGGCTGCGTTATTTTGCTATTATGACTGTTATGGAATCAAAATTTAAGTGCTGGCGGAGTTAATAGAGATTAAACGGTAATAGGAGAAGTTGAGTTGGAGAATGCGAAGACCGGAGAGACTTTGCATGGCTTCGCAAAGGGGGGCGTACGATTGCTGATACACATACATTTTATAATCGGTAAGCTTAAGCGGGCCCAGTACCAGAGATTCCAGCTGCTCCTGCAACGATCATTTATGTTCTTCGTCAAATGAAACATGCTTTTTCGAACAGTAAAAAGAAATCTGGGTGGATCTGCCGAGATGGAGCGATTTGACGCATGAAATGCGCAGGCACAGTAGGCCAGCGATTTGAGCTGGACGCCCCAGGCTCGCAGCTGGTCTCCAGCCTCCTTGAGCCCCAGTCGGGAGGATCCGGCGAGGGTGCGGTAGGGGTGGTAGTAGTCTTCGCGGATGTGGAGGAACTCCAGGCTCTGGAGCGGGGCGCCGCGGGCCAGGAAGAACTCCAGTAGCTTTCCCATCCGACCCTCGCCCACCCTTTGCCCGCCCCGTCCCAGCGTGATCATCGCCTGCTTCTCCGCATTGCTCCACACTTGGCTGCCGTCCAAGGTCAGCCTTTTGTGGAAACCTCGTCACTGGCTACAATTCGCATGGGAGAGGGAGCAACCTGTGGTAGTTGGCCCAGATGGTGCGGTCGTGGAGGAGGTTTTGCCACTGACGGCAGACGCGCATTGCCTTGAGGCGGGCTTGGAAGTCAAGCTCTCCCAGGATTTTGGTCACCAGCTCTTTCGGCAGCGACTCCATATTTTCACTTTTGGCCTTTCAAAACACCCACAGGCCAAAAAGCTCTATAAAAAGTTTAATAGCGCTGCATCTGAAAAATTATATCCTCAAAAAGTTTTAAGCCAATTCTCGGCATTCGCCGGTTTGCTTTTTGCGCTTGCTGTATGTGCTGTTGTGCATTTTTGTGATGGCCGGGATACGCATGCTAGGCTATGCTCCGGGCCCTTGTCCAACGGCCCCCGGAGCCCTGACTACGCTGCCCTCTGTGGTCGCTCAAAAATACAAGGCTAAATTTCAACTCATGAAGGTAATCCAATAAAATTAAAATCACAAATAAATAAAATCCCGGTGTAAAGGGGGAATGGGTGTCGAAATAATCCGTCTAGAAACAAGGTATTATCGGCTATCGCCAATACCGGGGGGGGGGGACCAAGTCTTCGTCTTTTTTTAATATACCATCCATTAACTTGGCACAGTTTTATTGTAGAACGATAAAAACTGGTACAGAGGTACACCCATTAGTGGACGTTGTAGCCCTATAATCTTGTGACAAAATATTAATTATTGAGCTCTCAGCGCTGAATTGAAAAATTGGTGCAGTTTGTATCTTTAAACACAGGGTTTTGAATTTCTGAAATGCAGTGATTTTACAATTTTGAATGCCACAGAGTCAATAATTATTTTAATTACTCGCCGTTTTAGGACATCATAGAGGATAATTAGGGCTAATTTGTGGCCAAGTTTCGTAAAAATATATGCACCCATTTTTGAGTAAATATTGAAAATGTTTTGGACGAAGACTTCGTTCCCCCCCCGGTAGATGCATGGCCTTGATCACCTTGTTAAGCAAAGAAATGAAATGAATTATCAGGTTGGCTCAAGAATTATTAATCAAACAAGGTATTCTCGGCGGTTGCCAAGATGCGCGGCCTCACCTCAAGACACCACCTAGATGAAATTGCATGCCAATATTCAACAGATTTCAGTAAAAAGCCATGAATTATGCATGTTTCGATTTCGATTCAGGATTTTGGGTTTTTGACTATAAATCGAGAAATACTATTTACTTAAAAAATTCCTTTTGCCAGCTTCAAGATATTACTTTCACGGACGTACATACCAAAAATCAACTGATTTCATTGAAAAACCATCATTTTATGGATGTTCAAATTTTTGAAACATCAATATTTTAGGTTATTCGCCATAAATCGGGAAATTATTATTATTTCGGAAATTCCTTTTGCCAGCTTCAAGATAATAATTTGACGGATGTACCTGCAAAATTCAGCCAATTTCATTGAAAAACCAATGATTTATGATTTTTCGTATTTTGAAACATCAAAAGATTGAGTTTTGGGCGAAATTCAAAAAATTACGCCAAGCGCCAAAAATGGTCCCGAGGCACCACCTAGGCGGACCTTCATGCAAAAAATCAGCCAATTTCATTGAAAAACTGAGGAGTACGAGCCTGGGACACACACATATATATATACTAGTAATATGGGTAAGTGGCCGCGCTTCGCGGGGCCACCATTTGGTGGTGGTGGCCATGGTCCCCAATTATGCACTACACCACTGAACCAGCAACAAACTGCATACTCGTTCCAAATAAGCTTCTCAACCATATTAACACCAATTCCAGAGCTCATTCAACATATGTGAACTACTTCGCACTGACCAGCATTGGAATCATAGGTTGCAGCCTAGAGCAGATGTGAGTTCCGTTAGCAGGTGGATAGGGCTAGGTGCATACCACACAGACCTAAATGTAGAAGGTTGGAGTGCTGATCTAAATTGATTGGAGAAGACTGCATGCAGGCTTATAAAGTTCTTGGAGGTTTTGTCCTATTATTGCTTCTGTTCACTGAACATAAACCACAATCAAAGCTAAATTTGATTGTTTAGAATATAATGATTCTAGTTCGGACAAATCGCCAGAAGTATGTGTATCAGGTCGCTGGTTGCATCATCCATAGCAGCTCATTTGCCAGATGTTCCAAAGATTTCGAATGTTATGTTATTTTGATTAAATCCATGAGTTTTTGGGTCTGTCCATGTAACTTGAAGCAACTGAGTAGAAGATTTCTTAGCAAAAAACATGAAGTAATTGCAAATTGAGGCATTGATTAGCCAAAATATGAAGCATCTCAGAACTGGGTAGGACATCATTCCTCTCTCAGCAAACCGTCTGACTGCCCTGTCTACCAGTGGAAGGAAAGCAATCGCTCCAATATGCGCAGAAGTCACTGAAACGTCAGGAATTGCGGCGGTGACTCGTACATGCCTACCTCCACCTTACCTTCCAGAGTTTCAGTGCAAGCATCGCTGGCAAAATTCATCAATTCAAAATTTGCATCGCTGGATAATCGATTCGTTAGAAAATGGGATGGATCTTATGAAGTTGGAAAACAGTTCATGGGGTACATTTTGGGAGCATTTGCTAGTGCTGAATAATATACAACCCTTTTTATTTCCTGATAACTATGGACACGTAATATCAGCAGTTTCTTAAATGAAAATTTCAAGCAGATAAAATGTTTTTGGAAAAACTGGGCAATAAAATGTGAGGCACAAAATGGGGTTAAAGCAGAGGATAAAGTGGGTTTGGGGGCTGGACCGTGGCTCGCTCAACGCTCGCGTCCGTCACGACTGCCCTCCACCACTCGGTCCTGATAACTTTGCAGCAGTTGTGAATAGGCTCTGATTTTGAGTTTCATTTTGAGTCTAATTTGAAAGCGTCTTAATTTGAATCTAATAAGCAGTTATTGCTGCCAAGGAGGCTTAGGTCCAGCCATTTCTTTGGCTTTCTGAACGATCATCTCCCATTGATTGACAGGCGCCTTCCAGAAATATCTGAGATAGAAGCTGTAGTAAAGTGCGTTTTGTGCAGCAATCTGCTTGTGAATTCGTTCTGAACGGCGGTTTTTGGATGGCTGCTTTCGCTGACCTTCCCACCATCTAATGCTGCAGTTTGGGTTCCAAGGGAGAGGAACGAGCTCATGAGTGATCTTAAGTTTGGAAAGATGTGCCTGGAAGTCTGGTAGGTCTGGGGTGAGGATGTATCTAAGGATATCATGATTGAGGTTGTCCATGCGAACGATGCGAAACGGACCGTCCCATCTCAATGGATCCCTCTTATGGATGTGGCTTCCCTCCACCTTCTTCCTCACCATTGTGCCCTCCATCATCTCAACGGGCATATACATCTTATTCGACCACTTTCCGGCTATCTCAGCCTCTGACTTCCTAGCCTCCTCTCTCATCCGCTCCTCCGCTTTCACCAACCGCAGCACCATCTGACGCTGGGTGGTTTCCTCCTCTGAATAGCTCATGGCCGCCTCTAATATGGCCTCTGATGGCATGCGCATGTCAGTTTTGAACATGGCAAAATAGGGCGAAACGCCAATGGATCTATGGCCTGCCGCCCGATAGGGCATGAGGGAAAGATTGATGAATCTGTCCGGAGCTATCCAATCGGATTTGTCCATGCCACTCAAGTCTCTAACTACCTCCGAAATCACGTGTTTGACGCGCTGCAGCGTAACCAATTTCTTAGCCGCTGCTTCACAGCCTCCATTTGCCTTCTGATTCTGAGGACTGCAGGTATAAACCTCCGCTCCTATCTGCTCCATAATCTTAGTGAACAGAGTGGAAGTGAAAACGCTTCCAGCATCTGCGCCTATCACTTTAGGAACGCTGAAAATGGAAATAGCGAACTCTAATAGCATTGCTTGAGCTAGAGCAAAGTAAAGTTGAAAAAGAGCCAAAAATGGCAAAAATCGAGACGTTTTAACTCATAATTCATTTTTAAAGAAAAACCGCGAGGACAAGAAAATATATTTTGTCAATCTTGCTGAGATCTATCCAAAATGCTATGAAATGCCTGGATACACTTCAAAACCATTCTGCCCGAGGCATATCATCACCCGTATTATTGGGCTGGCGCGAGGGAGCAAAGCGAACCGTCAGCGCCCAGCCCCTCTTTTCGACCTGGGTGTACGTTTTGAGGGTTATTGCTAGATCTTGATTTTGATAAGGCTGCTGCTCATTACAGAAAGCTCCGATCGGTGTGATTTTTTTCCATTGGAAAGAGCAACATCGAATTGACTATAGTTTATCTTTTGACTTTTGCTTAAAACGATTTATTTTATTATGAAAAATGCAAAAAACCATTTGTCCGAACTCCTTCTCCTTCTCCTTCTTCTCCGCATCTATTCAATGGACGATAGTAGGTATTCATTTCTTCCCCCACTCCTCCACCCTCCCCGGGTCCCTGGGCTTTATTTATTTATGTATTCTTAAGTCTTCAGTGAAATAAAGGAGCCATATGCACCAGTGGTGTAGTGGTGTAAGCGGTTGGACAGCTGGATCAAACTGGTAGGTTCAAATCCTACTCAGGGATTCGTTTCTATTTTTGTTTTTTTAAAGTTGAGAAAACAACTGGTACTATCGGCAGGTCAAAAGTAAAGCTCTTTTCTCCAAAAATCAATTGCCCTGAGTCTAAATCAAGAAAATTTCTCAAAAATATGTTAGTCTGCCAATAAATATGCAATGAATTTTTAATTTTCAAATTTTTTTTCTTCATTATTTTTCATTTACTATTTTTTATTTATTCAATAAAATTTAAAAACCAACCATATAAAATTTGTATTTATACATTTTATATACTCTATTGAAAGTGGAAGAAATATCTGGTACCATCGGCAGGCCAAAAGTGGGTCTCTTTTCTCCAAAATTTGCAATTGCCTCGAGTAAAAAGTCAAGGAAATACAATTTCTACTAGTGGAATCTGCTGTGTCATCTGCATTTTGTTTTTGGGCGCGCATGGAAAGAGACACTGAACTGCGCGCCAAAAACAAAATGCAACTGTCCAAGCAGCAGATTCCACTAGTAGAAATTGTATTTCCTTGACTTTTTACTCGAGGCAATTGCAAATTTTGGAGAAAAGAGACCCACTTTTGGCCTGCCGATGGTACCTTATATATAAGATATACTAGTAATATAGATCAGTGACCGCGCTACGCGCGGCCACCTTTAGTTAAAGTTACGCAACCAATTTCACCTCCTAAAACCTGCCTTCAATATAGATAAATCAGAAAATATAAATTCAAGATTTATATCTAAAATTCAAAATACATGTTTGAGGATATTTAAGACTTCTTTGAGGCCACCCTACTACTCCGAGTTGTGCTATTAGAGCTTGATGTTGGATGATCAACCCACACAAGATCAAGATCAACCGAAATAACAATGCATTTAATAATTACTTGATAAATCCCAAAAACATCAGGCTCCTGGGTGGGCCGAAAATCGAAAAATTGGCATCACTCAGTCCACTTTCTTTCAAATATTTCAGTAAAAACTTTGAAAATTAAGCAGTGGATTTCGTGCAAAACTGTGGTAGCTTTAATTTAAAAAAAAGTCCGACAGAAAATGTTAAAAATTGGAGGAGCTATGAAGTTCCAAAGTCAAAAATTGCCCAAAAATCGCAAAAATGCCAATGTTTTTGATTGTTTCATATTTTCAAGTTTTCCGTGCATTGATCCCCCCAAATAATTTTGAATAATTCGTCAAGACCGATTCGTAGAGCTATCATATGCCAGTATAAGGAAATAATTCAGGGAACGCCGAGACCCCTCCCAAAATGGCATCACCCGTATTATATAAGATGCGGAAAGACGGACGCAAAAATGGGGTAACTGCTTAAGAGGGCCTTGGCCGCGCAAAAAGGTATGTAACAAATGGGTATAGGTCAAGTATTGGTTTCTGAGGCATTTAAACAATAAAAAATAGTTAATAAAAGTAAAATGCAATTTTTCGAAAAATTTTCGAATTTTAAGACCCCCATTTTTCAGGTTTTTTGAGCATAAATCCAGAACAACTCAAAATTACGCCATGCCCAGAAAAACCCTCCTAGCCACCACCCAGACAGACCTTCATGCAAAATGTGAGCCAATTTCGTTGACAAGGTATTCTCGGCTGTCGCCAAGATGCGCGGCCTCTATTCCAAGCAATATTGTTAAGCAACATGAGCAAATTTCAGCCAATTGGGTTGATAAACTGAGGTTTTTTTGAATTTTTCAATTTTGAAACATCAAAATTCTAAGTTTTAAGGAAAAACCGAAAAATTACGCAAAACCCCAATAAAGGTCCCAAGCCAACACCAAGGCGGACCTTCATGCAAAATTTAAGCCAATTTCGTTGAAACTCATGCAAAAAGATTAACTGCTGCATTTCAAACTTTTGTGCGACCCATTCTTGAGTCAAGCTCACCTGTCTGGAACTCATTATCGAAGGCCGATAGCAATGATATCGAAAGAGTTCAAAAATACTTCACTCGCTTAATTTTCAAACGATGCAAGCTAAAGGGAGAGTGCTATGAGGATCGCCTGAAAAGACTGGGCATGCCACCCCTCGCCACCCACCGCCGGCGTCTAGATCTCAGTCTCGCTCACAAAATTTTCCATCAATTTGCCTATCCCCCTGATCTGCTCAGACGAAAACACACTGGGAGACAGTTGCAAAGAAATTACCAGCTCTACAAGGAGGTAGCAAGCACAAAACAAAGGTCCCTACATTTCACAAATAGGAATGTCTCGGACTGGAATAAATTACCCGATGAAGTGATATTGAGCTCTAACCGTTCTTTCAAAAATAGCATACGAGTCCTGTGATGCATCGCTGGATGTGCACAGTAGCCCTCTTTTTCAGCCTTTCTGACCTGTCTACTTTGTTCGCACTATGGCTTTGATTTGTATGCTTGCTCATGCTGAAAAAAGTGAAACAACAAACAACAAAAAACCAAGGAGTTATGATTTTTCCTATTTTGAAACATCAAAATTCTAAGTTTTAAGGAAAAGCCCAAAAATTACGCAAAACCCCAATAAAGGTCCCAAGCCACCACCAAAGTAGATCTTCATGCAAAATTTCAGCCAATTTCATTGAAAAACCAGAAACCAAAAACCAGAAACCAAACCAAAAACCAAGTGGCCAAAATGACCTGGAGATACCACCCAGACGGACCTTCATGCAAAATTTCAGCCAATTTGGTTGAAAAACCGTGGAGGCCCGCCCCCGGAGGCACATATATATATATACTAGTAATATGGGTTGGTGGCCGCGCTTCGCGCGGCCACACTTTTCATTCATTCACAATTTGTGAATAATTCGATTTTTTTCATTCATTCAAAAAAAAATCGTAAACAATCAATAAACATTATGTTATTATTAATAAATAATGACTAGGTTGGGAGAGGCCTGCGGCGCACATCATCAATTCCGCTTATTGATTTTTGTATTTTTGTTGATGTATATTTTGAATTTATAGATTTAAACTTTTGAATTTTTGTTGTTTTTTGTTTGTTGCTATCTTGTTTAAATTCTTAATGTTTTATTTGTGGTCATTTTCTTATTCTCAATTCGTCTATTTACAAATTCGCATTGTTACGTTACCCTGAATATATCTGGTACCATCGGCAGGCCAAATGTGGGTCTCTTTTCTCCAAAATTTGCAATTGCCTCGAGTAAAAAGTTAAGGAAATACAATTTTACTAATGGAATCTGCTGCTTGGACAGTTGCATTTTATTTTTGGTGCGCAGTTCAGTGTCTCTTTCCATGCGCGCCCAAAAACAAAATGCACATGACGCAGCAGATTCCATTAGTAAAATTGTATTTCCTTAACTTTTTACTTGAGGCAATTGCAAATTTTGGAGAAAAGAGACCCACATTTGGCCCGCCGAGGACCAGATACCCCCTCCACTCTAAAAAAGAGAAAAATATATGAAGGTATAAATGCTAAGAAAATAAAGGAAAAAAAAAAAAAAAAAAAAAAAAAAAAAAAAAATGTAAAGAAAAGATGTCGAAAATGAAAAATATAATGCAAATTTATTGGCAAACTAGCATATTTTTGAGAAATTTTCTTGACTTATACTCAGAACAATCGATTTTTGAAAAGGGCTTTACTTTTGGAGAAAGGGCTTTACTTTTGGCTTGCCGATGGTACCAGTTGTTTTCTTAACTTTAAATACACAAAAATTGTCGCGCAAGCGCGCAGAAGTGTGAGCCAAGTTTGACCTATCGTAGTCTGTCCTCTCCGTAGGAGACACGCATTTCTCTTGCCTCCAAGTAGGTATCAAGTTTGAACCCAAGGGGACGCTTATCCCGCCTTTCTAGAAGGTTCTCAGCCAGTGTCCGCCCTCTCTCTCTCCCACACATTCCCTTCGCACACACACTCCCTTCCACCACCTCTCTTGCCTCCCATTTCGACACTCCTCTCAACTCCCTTTGAATTGCTACCCGAAACGCGATTCTTTTATGAGTTCCCTTTGAAGTGTTTGAAGCTTCTTTTAGCAATTAAGAGGTGTTGTTTTCTGCCCTTTTAGGGAGTGTTCAATTCTTGCTTCTTTGTTTAAGTAGGAATTCGCGAGGGTCCATTTTAGTTGCTATGCTGAGTTTAAGATGCACTTTTTAGTGTTTTATCTTTGCATTGCAATTGGTTATTACCCAACGTATTCAGGAGAGAAAAAGGCAACCCAAAGAGAGAGAAGCCAAATGGACAAGGCAGAGCATTGAGGCATCCCACACCTCAATTTGGAGCCTGTACCAGCCTACTCCTGCCATCCAAGTCAAGTGGCCTGGAGTCCAAGAACCTCAAGCTCTTCTAGGGGGACCCTGCTGAGGCACTCCCCCACCACCTTGGTCCACCTCTCTCTTGGCAACCTGTCCAGCCTGCCTGCCTGCCTCTCCACCTGATTCCAGGGAACCAGCCAGGGCACCAGCTCCAGGGCACCACCAGCTCCAGGCACCAGCACCAGGCTCAAGCTCAAGGCCCCTCAGCTCCAAGCTCCAGGCCTCCAAGCTCAAGCCCCTCAGCACCAGCCTCAAGCTCCAGCCCTTCAGCCCCACCAGCCCTCCAAGGATGTCCTCCAACCCCAGCCCCCTAGGCCTCTCCAAAGCCCTCCCCAGCCTCCATCCCTGCTGCTCCAGCTGCCAAGGAGGCCCCAAGGGCCACAGCGAGCGCCGCCTCACCTGCAGCTCCTGCCAGGACATCTTCTGCTTCCCCGGCCTCAACTCCCTGTTCCAGCCCAGCGGCTCCGCCAACTCCGACCTCTGGGACCACCTCTTCACCCTCCAGTCCCAGGAGATCCAGCGCCTTGCCAAGGGAGACCCGCCCGACGACAACGTCCCCCAGGCCTTCAACTACGTCTGCCCAGCCTGCCAGGAGCAGGACGGCAACCCGCACACCAGCGTGATGGAGCAGATCCTCGCCGCCGGCATCGAAACCGGCAAGGGCGCCCGCGTCACCACCGTCTACACCTACAAGGCCCCACCGCCGCCTCAGCCGGCTCCAGCCCAGGTCCAAGGCACCGACCTCAGCGCCCTCCTCCAGGCCATCCAGCAGCTCCAGCTCACCCAGGCCTCCTCCTCCGCTCCACCACCACTCCCCAGTGCTTCCCCGGCCCCACCAACGTCCACCCCGGCCTCAGGGACTACCACGGCCCCCAGTCAGCCAGTCCAGTCCTCCACAGCCTTCAAGGACGCCCGGCCCAAGCTCCCAACCTCAGCGTACGAGTTCGATGGCACCGACATGCTCAAGTACCGCCGCTGGAAGGACTGGTGTGTGCACAGCGTCATCGCCGACCCTGCCCTCACCCCCCAGCGCCAGATGGAGTTCATCCTCGCCACCCTCAAGGGCTCCGCCTACGACAAGGTAGCCGGCCTCTCCATCGTCGCCCCAGGGAGCCCTGCTCAAGCTCTCCACATCCTGGACTCCGCCTACGACAACGTCGGGATCGTGAAGCAGCGCCTCTACGTCCAGCTGTCCGAGCTCCAGCCAGTCTTCGAGCAAGACGCCGCCACCCTCGAGCAGTTCTACGACCAGGTCCAGCTCATCATCGCCCGCCTCAGCGCCCTGGGCATCCCAGATGCAGCACTGGACTCCCACGCCCATGCTGTCTTCAGCAAGCTCCCGGCCCCAGTCTCCATGAAGATCCAGGACGAGCGCCTCCGCCAGCGCCAGGAGCCAGTCCCTCCCATCCGCGACCTCCTCGAGGCCATCGCCCGCGAGCTGAACATCCTCAAGCACATCCAGATCAGCACTGGGCCCAGTCCCATCCAGCTGACCAACTGCTTCCAAGGCGCCTCCAAGGGCCCCAACACCAACCGCCAGCAGCAACGCTCCCAGCAGCCATCCAAAGGCAAAGGACCAACCAAGGCTAAGCCCCCAGGAGCTGATGCTGAACGTCCCAAGCCTGCCTGCCGCTTCTGCTCCGAGGACCATGCCTCCTCCAAGTGCTCCAAATACGCCGATGGGTCTGCACGGCACAAGCGCGCCCAGGACCTCGGCCTCTGCTTCAACTGCTTGTCCAAGAAGCACGCGCTCAAGGACTGCCCCTCCAAGCTCAACTGCTGGACGTGCCGACAGCGCCACCACTCGGCCCTCCACGACGCCATGGGCAAGAGCAACACTCCGGCGACCAACCTCAGCCTCACCGCCAACGGCAAGGCCTCCATCCTCGCTACCTTCCAGGCTTCCATCGCTGCCCCGACCCCTGCCCGCCGACACCAAGTCCAAGGCCTGGCCCTCATGGACTCCGGCTCGAGCATCACCTGGCTCCGGAAGGACCTCTTCGATGCCCTACAGCCCCGTCTCCTGCCAGCGGAGACCCTAGAGGTGTCCTTCGCTGACCGCCCCAGGCCCGAGCTCATCACAGTTCGCCCCGGCTGGCTGGACCTCATTGCCCTCAACGGCTCCCGCCTCGCCTTCAAGGCCTACCCCCGCTGCCAGCTCTGCCCAGACCAGGAGCTAGGAGGCTACGAGCTCCCCAAGGACATCCTCAAGCGCCTCGCCGGCTACGAGGTCACCAACCTCCCCAAGGCCAAGCCCAAGGTCTACTCCGTCGCAGTCCTCATCGGCCTGGACATCCACGAGGCAGTCGAGGGCACCGTCAAGCTGGCTCTCACACCCCAGCTCTCCCTACTCCACTCACCCTTCGGCAGCATCCTCCGCGGCTCTGTCACCGGCGTCTCCAGCCCAGGCATCAAGCCCACCTGCAGCTTCCTCATCCAGGCCAAGCCCCGCCCCAGCCTCTCCAGCCTCGTCGCCCGCCAATCGGACCTCGAGCTGGTCGGCCTCCAAGCCGGTGCAGACAAGGCCACCACCGAGGCAGAGCACCGCACCGAGTGCCTGCTCAAGTCCATCTCCCGCAGCCCCGAAGGTCGCTTCGTTGTTCCTCTCCCCTTCAGCTCCCAGGCACCGCAGCTGGCCTCCAACTTCGGACAGGCCTTCCACCGGGCAGCAGCAGCCTTCGCCCGCCTCTCAGCGACAGAGCGCGACGCCTACTACAAGGAGTTCCAGGAGCAGATCGACCACGGCATCCTAGCCCCGGTCCACGAGGAGCCACCGCCCGGCACCCTGGTCCACCACCTGCCCCACTTCGGAGTCCCCAAGCCAGACTCCCTCCACACCAAGGTCCGCCCCGTCGTCGATGCATCCACCAAGGCTGGCCATCCACCCGTCTCCCTGAACGACCTCGTGGATCCAGGCCCCTGCCTCCTCACCAGCCTCGTCGCCGTCCAGCTCCGCCTGCGAGCGAGCCCCTACATCCTGGTCGCCGACCTCGCCAAGGCCTTCTACTCCATCGGCATCGCCCCCCAGCACACCCACGCCCTCCGCATCATCCTGCCGCAAGACCCACAAGCGCCTCTGGACCGGGACAACTTCCAAGTCTACGCCTACCAGCGGCTGATCATGGGCTGCTCAGCGTCGCCATGGATCCTCCAGGCCTGCGTCCGACTTCTCGTCCAGGACGCCTTCTCCAAGGGCATCACCCACGGCCTCACGACTACGGAGCTCAAGAGCCTCCCCAGCTACCTCTACGCTGACAACGTCGTGATGGGCTTCGAGCAGCCAGAGGATGGACAGCGCCTAGCCCAAGGCCTCCAGAGCCTCTTTGCCTCCGCCTGCTTCCACCTCCGGGACTTCGCATCCAACCTCCCCGATGCCTTCCCCAAGCTTCCCAAGAGCGACTGCCTCGACGTCGCCTTCCTCAAGAACCTTGGCCTCCAGTGGTACCTGGACACAGACGAGCTGGGCATCACGCAGCCTAGCTGGAGCGACATTGCCTCAGGGAGCCTCAGCAAGCGCAAGCTCCTCAGCGCCACCAGCCGCGTCTACGACCCTCTCGGCTTTGTCCTCCCAGTCCTTCTCCAAGGCCGTCTCCTCTTCCGCGATGCCAACACCCCCGAGAGCACCTGGGCCACTGCCATCCCCAAGGAGATCCACGACCGCTGGCTGACCCTGGAGCAGGACCTCAGCAGCGTCGGCCTCCTCCGCCTTCCCCGCATTGCCCTGAGCCGCAGCGCTCCCACAACCCTGGCCATCTTTGCAGATGCCTCGGTCTCCGCCTTCGGCTGCTGCGCCTACGCCACCAGCCCCGGCACACCCCCGGCCCTCCTCTTCGCCCGCTCCCGCCTGGTGCCAGAAAAGGACAAGGGCCTCCTCATCTCCATCCCCCGCTCCGAGCTCTGGGCAGTCGTCCTCGCCGTCCGCACGGCAACCTTCCTCAAGGCCTCCTACGACCTGGTCCAGTTCCTCGACACTCGCATCTTCACCGACTCCGCCATCGTCCTTGCGTGGATCCACGGCACCTCCCCAGACCGAGCCTACGAGAACCGACGAGTCGAGGAGATCAAGGCTTCCATCCCCAGCTCAGCCATCGCTCATGTCCCCAGTGACCAGAACCCGGCAGACTGGCTCACCAAGCCCCGCAACCTCAAGGAGATCCTGGCCAAGGACAGCCTCTACGTCCATGGCCCCGCCTTCCTCCGCTCTTCCCCGGACCAGTGGCCCCGCTGGGCTCCAGCCACGGACCAGGCCGTAAGCCCTGCCACCCAGGTGGTCCAGGCCGTCAGCCCTGAGCCGGACCCTGGACTCAGTGCAGCTGCTGTGCTCCTCTTCCCAGCTTCCACGGCACCCAAGGTGGACATCAGCTCGCTCCCAGCCTCGGCCGCAGCCGCCGACGCGCCCGCAGCCCCTCCAGTCCTCCTTCCCTACCGCCCGCTCCCAGCCTTGGCCGCAGTCGCCGAGGCGCACGCAGCTCAGCCAGTGCCCCGCGGGATCCTCACCCTCCTTCCCCTCCAGCGCTACAACCAGCTCCAGCCCCTCCTCTCCATCGGTGCCAAGGTCCTCCGTGCCATCCCCCGCCTCGCAGCCCGCCTCGGCCTCCCAGAGCCCCAGCTGCCAGGCTTTCCTACCCCGTCCTCCAGCGAGTTCAAGCTCAGAGCAGCAGTCCAAGACTCCCTGCTCAAGGACATCAACCGCGCCGCCTACCAGGCCCTCGTCGCTGATGCAGCTCAGGCAGACCAGCGTCCAGCCCAACCAGCAGCCCGTCGTCTCCGCCTCCAGCTACAGGCCCAAGTCGACTCCGAAGGCTGCGTCCGGGTCGGCAGTCGCTTCTCAGCAGCCGAGCCCTCCGGCCTCCCTCCGCTCCTTCTCCCCCAAGGTCATCTCCTAGACCTCCTCATCCTCGACGCCCATCTCCGGCTAGGACACGCACCCAAGTCCGTCGTCCTGGGCTACCTCTGCCAGCACTACTGGTTCACCAAGGGCAAGCTCACCGTCGCTTCGGCCCTCCGGCGTCTCTGCCAGCCCTGCCGGATCTGCAAAGCACCTCGCCTCGCCCGCCCAGCTGACGCTCAGCTCCCACCCCAGCGCATCAGCCTCAACCGCCCCGCCTTCTCCGACATCCTCGTCGACCAGGCAGGCCCCTTCTTCATCCAGCTCCCCAGCGGCCCAGTCAAGCGTTGGGTCCTCGTCATCAGCTGCGCCGCCTGCAGAGCCTTCCACCTGGAGCCCCTCAAGGCCTACAGCGCCCACGCCGTCTGCAACGCCTTCGACCGCTTCTGGAGCCGTCGTGGCCTCACCACCGGCACCATCTGGCTAGACAACGCCACTGCCTTCCAGGCTGCATCCAATGCCCTGGAACCCGTCCTCCGCTTCCGCCAAGGCCTCCCTCTCCCAATCGGCCTCGTCGCCTCCAAGCACGACCTCCAGTTCCAGCTGACTCCCGTCAAGTCTCCCTGGCACCAAGGAGGAGTCGAGAAGATGGTCGACCTTCTCAAGGCCTCCCTCAAGCCCTGTCTCCTCCACAACCCAGTCGACGACGACGCCTTCCACACCCTTCTCACCCGCATCGAGGCAGCGATCAACTCCCGTCCCCTCTGCACCCTCAGCGATGATCCCAGCGACTTCCGCCTCCTCACCCCGGCTGCTGTCCTGGCCTCCGCGCCTCTCCCAGAGCTGGCCGTCACTTCTCCCATCGGCGCCGCCGACCTCCGCTCCGCCCTCATCGCCAAGGAGTCCGCTCTCGCCTGCTTCTGGCGGGACTTCCATCGTCTCTACCTTCCAGCCCTCCGCGAGCGACATCTCCAAGCAGCTGCTCTCCAGGCCTCCAAGGCAGGCCGTCGCCATCGCCCCCAGCTGCAGCCAGTCGTCGGCGATCCCTACCTCCTCGGCTCCGACGACGATCCCCGCTCCACCTGGCGTCTCTGTCGAGTCCTGACTGCTGAGCCCGACTCCACCAGTGTCATCCGCTACGTCACCGTCCGCGACTCCAAGGGCCACGTCTCCCGACGGGCCACTGCGCATTTGGTGCCGCTCGAACTCGATGCACCAAATCAAACGGGTTCCCTTCCTACTCACCAAGCTGCCACTGCTCCTGGTGAACCTCAGGAGTCCGAGCCGGTGAACGAGCCAGTCCAGTCCGCAGCAGACGTCTGGGCTTCTACTGCCAACGAGGAGCGTAACCTCGTCCTTCACCTCCGCCGTCTCCACCCTAACTCCGACTAGCCCTCTTCTCTCCCCGCCCCAGTGCCCCCGCTTCCTTCCTCAGCTAGGGCAGAAGCCTCTTATGCCTAGGGTAGAGTAGTTCCAGGGTAGTCAGGGAATTCACAAACTCATCAGATCCACCCAGCCTAGCACCCATGCTGGCGGCCTGAGAGGGCTCCGGACTGATGGGGGAGTGGCGTGAGTGGGTGTTCGAAAAGACTAGCCTCGACCTGCACTCGCTCTCGCAGTCTGAGTAGACACCCAGCGGTAGGGTAGCTTCCCCCTTCTCCTACCCTTCTATCTCTTCTCCAAGTTCTGCTTCTGTTTCATGCAGTTCTCATCTTCTCCTGCTCACAGGCATTCCAGTTGTTTTTGCTTTAGTTTTCAACTGGTCTCATCTTCTCTTCCTGCTCAGCTTCTTCCCCCGCCCCAGTGTCGCGCAAGCGCGCAGAAGTGTGAGCCAAGTTTGACCTATCGTAGTCTGTCCTCTCCGTAGGAGACACGCATTTCTCTTGCCTCCAAGTAGGTATCAAGTTTGAACCCAAGGGGACGCTTATCCCGCCTTTCTAGAAGGTTCTCAGCCAGTGTCCGCCCTCTCTCTCTCCCACACATTCCCTTCGCACACACTCCCTCTCCTTCCACCACCTCTCTTGCCTCCCATTTCGACACTCCTCTCAACTCCCTTTGAATTGCTACCCGAAACGCGATTCTTTTATGAGTTCCCTTTGAAGTGTTTGAAGCTTCTTTTAGCAATTAAGAGGTGTTGTTTTCTGCCCTTTTAGGGAGTGTTCAATTCTTGCTTCTTTGTTTAAGTAGGAATTCGCGAGGGTCCATTTTAGTTGCTATGCTGAGTTTAAGATGCACTTTTTAGTGTTTTATCTTTGCATTGCAATTGGTTATTACCCAACGTATTCAGGAGAGAAAAAGGCAACCCAAAGAGAGAGAAGCCAAATGGACAAGGCAGAGCATTGAGGCATCCCACACCTCAAAAATGAAAGTAGGATTCGAACCCACTAGCTTCATTTAACTGACCAATCGCTTACACCACTACACCACTGGTGCACATGGCTACTAAGTTCACTTGAAGATTTATGAATAAAAACAATAGATCAGGCACAGGGACCCGGGGAGGGGGGGGGGGGGGAGAAAAAACAATCAGAAATACCACCGAAAAAAAATACTATCGTCCATTGAATAGATGCGGAGAAGAAGAAGGAGGAGGAGGAGGAGGAGGAGGAGGAGGAGGAGGAGGAGGAGGAGGAGGAGGAGGAGGAGGAGGAGTCGGAGTTCGGACAAATGGTTTTGAGTGATTTGCTAATGATTGCTGCAACTTTCTGGCAAACTCTCGCGAGTTTTGGTCAATTAGAGGATGCTCTTTCCAATGAAAAAAGAATTAGAGCAACTGAAGCTTCCTGTGAGGAGCAAGAGCCTTATCAAAATAAAGATCTAGCAATAACCCTCAAAACATACACCTGGGTCGAAAAGAGGGGCTGGGCACTGACACTGCGCTAAAGCTGCGTTCGCACCAGCCCAATTAGTTATCTTTAATATATCTCATTCTTTCTTCCACATTTTCTACGTTATTTCATCATAAATTTTACCAATTTAATCTCAAGCTTTTTCATTGTCAGTATAAGTTAGTAGGTCATAGTTTGTACGATTTTTGTTCCTGGTTGAGATAATTGGTTTTTCCTTCTATTAATATTCATTCAAATTCATTTCTTTTTTTTAATGATTAATCGATTTTTAATGTAATATGCCAAGTAAGCTGATATTTACTTCTAAATTAGCGCATTACTATTACTCTAAGCCAGCCAGGGAAACCTCGGCTAAATGAGCTAACAGTTGATTGAGGGAGAGATCATATTAAGAGCATGATGGTGATGCTTGGGATTTGGGCTGCATGGGTCCCGCTACACGGGTGCTCAGCTTTTTTCATGCAGTAGCCTCTTTTATGGTCTTATGACTCTTTTGAAAATCCACCCCACCCAGTGACCAAATTACAGCCACACCAAATGAATGCAACAGCAAACACCTGGCTGTCCTTGAGGGACTTCAAAGATTAGGCACCCAACCCGAGTGGGGTTAGGTTGCCAAAGTGGGGCGGCAATAATGCCACCTGCATGAGAACTTGTTTATTGAGTGCCACATTGACATAGCAGGTAGAAGCACAAAACTGCGCAGATAAAAAACATTGGAAAAACTCGCATTTTTGATGTTTTGAGCACATTCCCGTGCTCAGATCCTTGCAGATATTTCAAATTCGCGTTCTACGCCCTCGATTTACCCAAAAATGTCTTTACTTTCCCAGCAGCTAGTGAATTGGGCCTGCGCCGAATGTCTGTGGGACAGACAAGGCTCAGCTGTTATATTATGGACTAGGTTGGGAGAGGCCTGCGGCGCACATCATAAGTTCTGGTAATTCTTTAGAGTAGTGTTTAGTTTAATTGCTTCTTGTATTTATTTCTTTTCATAAAATTGTTAGTTGTAATTATTCGGAAAATCAATCAATTCAATTTTTATGAGGTTGGGAGAGGCCTGCGGCGCACATCATTCTTTTTTGGGTTTTCTCAGATCGCATTTTAGTAAATTTATTTAATGAGTATTTCTTTGTTCATGCACAATATCGCCAACAGAAGGCAAAGGAAAAGGTCAATTTCAATTGGTTAAAACAATTCCAACCCTATTTTGCATATAAAACCAGTGTCAATTGAATGCAACAAAATAACAAAATCAAAGCCAATTTTGAATTTGGGCTGCATGGGTCCCGCTACACGGGTGCTCAGCTTTTTTCATGCATTAGCCTCCATTGTGGTCTTATGACTCTTTTAGAAACCCCCACCCAGTGGCCAAATTACAGCCACACCAAATGAATGCAAAAGCAAACACCTGGCTGTCCTCAAGGGACTTCAAAAAGTAGGCACCTAACCCAAGATAGGTAAGGCAGCCCGAGATGGACACTGGTTAGTCAAGCAGTTAGGAAATTTCTTTAATGGGTGAAATATTGCCAGATTGGATACCTGCACAAAACTGCGCAGAGGCAAAACATTGAAAAAACTCACATTTTTGATGTTTTAAGCACATTCCCGTGCTTGGATCAAGCTGGTTCCAACGCTATCGTGTTCCCCGGCCACGATTTACCCAATAAGCTCCTAAGTTCTAAGGTACAGCTTGAATTCGGACTGCGCCGCGTGATTACGCTACGGACACGTCTCAGCTTTTATAATATGGACTAGTATTGGTTGGGCCTGCGGCGCACATTGGCATCTCCAGACATGTCCAAAATAAGTGCACCAATCAATCACACCTCCATGTGTGCATCCTTAAATTAACATTTTTGCTGAAACATGGCATACTTGAGTAGGCCGCTAGCATAGTCCAAACTGGTTGGATTAGCTTGGCTTTGTTTTGGCTGTAACTCTGTCAATTCTCAACAGATTTCAAAAATTCCAACGCCATTTTTTGCAGAATTTTATTTCCTAGCGATTGCAAGAAAGAATTTGACAAAATTCGCTTGTTCTCAAAAATTATGCCCAAAAAACCCACCAAAATGACCATTTTACCCAAACTATTGATGTTTTGAGCACATTCCCGTGATTGGATCAAGCTGGGTATAACGCCATCGTGTTCCCCGGCCACGATTTACCCTATAAGCTACTAACTTTGAATATTTAGCTTGAATTGGGACTGCGCGGCATGTTCACGCTACGGACACGTCTCAGCTTTTATATTATGGAAAACTGTCAAGACCAATTTAAAATTGCCAGACGCATGGATACACATGGAAAGACAATTTACACCATGGCAAGCTTACTCCATAGTTAGACAACTATTGGAGCTGCACGGATCACATTGCCTCATATTCCATCTAAATGCTGCCTTAAAACATCAGCTCCCTGAGTAGACCTGAAATCTCAAAAATTGACTTTACTCAATGAGTTTTTTTTAGAAATATTTTAATCTAAAGTTGAAAAAGTAAATCAGTGATCCTAAAGAGAATTGTTTTGCCTTGAATTTAAAAAAAAGTCTGCCAAGAATTGTTGAAAAATAGTGGAGCAATGGAGCTGCAAAGTTGAAAAATGTCAAAAATTAGCACATTTTCGATGATTTCATTATTTTCCAGAATTCAGGGGCAGGTGCGGGTATATGCCAGAGATTGTCCAACCCGAGATCTATCCAAAATGGTATCATGTGCCAGGATAAGTTGAGAATCCAGCTCGGGCGAGGTACCCTCCCAAAATGGGGTCATGCATATTATATAAGATAACTGGTACCATCGGCAAGCCAAATGTTGGTCTCTTTTCTCCAAATTTTGTAATTGCCTCGAGCAAAAAGTCAAGGAAATACATCTACTACTTGTGGAATCTGCTGCTAGGACAGTTGCATTTTGTTTTTGGCGCGCAGTTCAGTGTCTCTTTCCATGCGCACCCAAAAACAAAATGCAGATGACGCAGCAGATTTCACAAGTAGTAGATGTATTTCCTTGACTTTTTGCTCGAGGCAATTACAAAATTTGGAGAAAAGAGACCAACATTTGGCTTGCCGATGGTACCAGTTATTTCTTCCACTTTTAATATAGTATAAAATGTATAAATAAAAATTTATTTTTTTGTAATATATGGAAAAAAAATAAAAAAAAATAAACTCATTAAAAAATTATAACAAACATAAAAGAATCGAAAATATAATAAGATATTAATGGATAAAAAATTTAAAAAAATAAAAAAAACATAATTATTTAAAAAATATAACAAAAAGAAAAAATTCGAAAATCAAAAATACAATTCAAATTTATTGGCAAACTAACATATTTTTGTGAAATTTTCATGATTTTTGCTTAGAGCAATCGATTTTTGGGAGAAAAGAGCTCTAATTTTGACCTGCCGATGGTACCAGTTGTTTTTTCAACTTAAAGATTCCAAAATAAAAATGATTGCCTAAGAAGAATTCGAACCTCCCAGCTTCAACCAGCTGTTTAATCGCGTAGACCACTACACCACGGATGAATATGCATAGCAGCTTAACTGAAGACTTATGAATAAAAGTCAATACATGAGGCCCAAGGACCCGGGGGGGGGGGGTGAGTGGGGGAAGAAATGAATACCTACTATCGTCCATTGAATAGATGCGGAGAAGAAGAAGGAGGAGGAGGAGGAGGAGGAGTTGGAGTTCGGACAAATGGTTTTTTACAAAATTTACTACAATTCTGCAACTTTTCAGCGATTTCTCGCGAGTTTTGGTCAATTTGATGATGCTCTTTCCAATGCAAAAAGAATTAGAATGATTGAAACTCCCTGTGACGAGCTAGAGCCTTATCAAAATAAAGATCTAGCAATAACCCCGAAAACGTACACCTAGGTCGAAAAGAGGGGCTGGGCGCTGACGGTCGCTACACTCCCTCGCGCCAGCCCAATATGCGGAAAGACGGACGCAAAAATGGGGTAACTGCTTAAGCTGGCCTTGGCTGCCCGCCGCTTCAGGCAGGGTGCCAGAGCTCCTCCGGCCTCTGGGCAAGGGTGCTACGGCCTCCGGAGCTCTGACTGCCCTGCCCTTCGCGGCAGGCGGCCTTCGGCCACGCAAAAAATTTTATTTGATGTCGTGTCAATGTTCTTGTATTTTATCAAAACTTTAAATGTGTGGGTTACAAAACGCGCTACCATTAACGATTGCACTGACAAAAGGACAGTTTCAATTTTGTTGCAAACGGTGACTTCTTGGATTTTTTTCATCCCCACTCTAAATTGAGCCATAATGATGGTGATCACTCGGAATGCAAAATAAAATCTATGACTTTCTAGTATCAAAAATAGAATCCAACAATAATCCGAATAATTGGCAAATGACATTAGAAAATTATGCAATGCCGTTGTTATGTTGCATCTTCGCCAGCTCCACAATCTGCTGTGCCGTCATCTGAAAATGGACTCAACTGGGTACTGCCAACACCAAAAGTTGGAAGAGAACCTGGATGTTGGCGCAGAGGCTACGAGTGTAGATGAGGCCTTCTTCATTGCGGAAGAGCGGCTGAAGCTTCTCGTCTCCCTTCACACCCACCTCCAGCACCCAGCGACCCACACTATCCGCTTTCTGCAACCTCATACTTCCTCCTCATATGCTAGCCCATGCTCCAACAACTTCAACGAATGCTTCGGAGGCCAGCTGGTCGCAGGCGCAGTCTGGGCTTCGTAGCTGGTGCTCCAGCTCTTGCCTCACTTTGTCCCTAGGGAATCAATATTTTATTCTTCTCAAGGTATGATTTAGAAAGAATAGCGGCTTATGACCAGAATCCCCCCCAAGGCTTCTACCCCCCCCCCCCAAGGTTTTACCCCCCCCCCCCCTGTGAAGTATCCCCCCACGTAAGTATCCCCCCCCACGTAAGTATCCCCCCCCAAAATCAGCAATCAATGTACGTATGATCATGCTGTCAAGGCGATTTTTGGTGTTTTTGCACTTGGGGGGGGGGGGATTCTGGTCATCGATTTCGGTGACCACTATCCCCCCCCAAATGCCAAAATCCCTTGATTGATGACCAGTATCCCCCCACCAAGTGGCATTTGGGGGGGGGATAGTGGTCACCAAACTCATATACTGTTCTTGCTTGTATCTTGCGCTTAGTCACACCCGATGCATAGTTGATAACCTTTGTATCTTGCGCTTAGTCACAGCCGAGGCATAGTTGATAACCTCAAGAATACAAGGCAAATTTGGGGGGGGCAAAACTCTTGGGGGGCAAAACTCTTGGTTGGTCCAAAACTGGCTAGGGGGGGGGGGGTAGAAGCCTTGGGGGGGATCCTGGTCATCAGCCAGAATAGCGGAATAATATTGACCGAAAAAGAACAAATGTGGAATTAGTCCTTTGAACACTCCGTCGTCCAAAATTCAAAGAATGAGAGAGGGGTGAAAAAAGGCAACTCCTCTAGGCTCTTCTCTTCCTGCCAGGGCTGTGGATTGGGCGAAGGGCGGACGGGGACGAAGCGGAAGTGAAGGCGATCCTTGGGAATGGGCGGGCGGTATCGCTGGCGAAGGTCGGCGAGGCTGAGACGGATGTGGTCCTTCTGCATTGGGCTCAGGAGGAGTCCTTTCACCACTCCATCATCATTGATCCCCGCATAGATGTGCCCGCCATCCTGGCTATTCAAAAAGGCGCATATCGTCCTGCAATGCATCTTCCTCTTTGAATTCAAATGCAAATTATGAGAAATAAATACTTGGAGATGGGCTGGCGATTGCGGTCGAGCTTGCCCATCTTCTCCTGTGCATTCCAGGCTGGGATGTCCTCCACTGCGATGTCGCGATGAGCCCAAAATAATACTATATCCTACGCTGCGAATCAAGGCAGAGCTAATGGGTATTACCTTGAACTCCAGTCCTTCATCCTCATCAAGAGCCGATTTACTGTCGGCCAGAAGGTACGCCATTGCTGTAGCGCCTACTTTTTATGTCTTCCCCAAAATCCTTCCAGAAGAGTCCCCCTGCTTTGAGCCGGGCCTGTTGAAGCGCATTATGTGCGCGCAAATTGAGGCATGAATTTATGCTGGCGCGTATTGGCTGGTCCCAGGTGGAAAGTAAGGGGGCGGGGCTCTCTGGTGGAAGGCAGAAAGGGTAGGGCTTCTGCTGGTGTGCGGGGGGAGGGAGGTGGAGGAGGGGGGTGTGAAAGGTAGGGGGCGGGGGAAGAGGGCCCCGGGGCGGAAGGAGGAGGCTGGGCTTCCAGCAGACCGGGGGCTCAGGCAGACAAGCGCCGTGGAGCGCTAATATTCCCCCCTTCTCTCATATTTTCAGCCACCACGCCTCCCTCCCATTGCATTAGCTGGGAAAGGCCCGCTCCGGAGGCGATAAGACGGCATCCTTTTGGCAGCTTTGCTCACAGCCCACGTGCTAATTCCCTTTTTGTCCGTGCCCCATTCGCTTCTGCGCAATTGCATGAAGGCTGAGCAGTGGCATGTAAAGAATTGAGTGTTTGTGCAGGTGATGGAAGTGGGGAGCCATGCCCTGGTTGAGCTAACCTCTTTGGATGAGCTCAGCTTCCCTACCAGTTCCAATGCACGAATCAAGGTGCGCAGAAATAATATGGAGGATTAGGAGAATAAGAAAAGGGTGAGTTGCAGTACACATGTTTGAGCAGCAGCGGTCACTATGTGGCCGTGGGGAGTAATACGGGGAGTCTTTATCTCTTCTCTCGCTATGCTGCCAAATATCGCCGCTCCCTCTCCTCCGTCCCCGTCCAAGTCATCGCCAGCAAAGTAACACTCTTTCTCTACTCTTCACTACTCTTTCCTCTGCTCTTTCATCCCACCCGCTTCCATCTTTTTAGGATGGGTGCTTGGAGCAAGTAAGCATATCGCCAAATGAGAAGCTGGTGGCCGTAGCGTCCAGGTAAGATGGGAGTGAGGGAAGTTGAATAGGGAGGCTAGGAATGGGAATGATTGTCAGTGCGGGTCAGGTACGTGTGATCAGCGTGAGCGGGAACCAGCCCACCACCTGTCTACTCTGCACCCTGCACAATGGAAGTCGGATTGGAGCCCTGGCCTGGGACACCAACTCTGCTCGTCTCTACGCCGGTGATGATCAAGGGCGCCTCTCTGCTTCTCATCTTACAGTTAACTTCTTATTCTCTCTGTCAACTTGCTATGGTGGGTGCAAATAAGACTGAGCGATGGAGCGAATGGTCTACAGCGAGGAGGTTTGTCAGAAACGGAACGTGTTCCGTGCCAGCTCCGAGATGGTGGACCGGCTGGACTCAAGCATAGTTCAGCTGGATGCGGGTGGTCCGCAGGTCCTCGTTTCCACCCTCACCCGCTCCTACATCCTCAATCCCTATCGGTGAGCTATCCTGCCCCATTCTCTTCCCGCCTCATCTCCCCTTCCTTTCAGCGGCGGCCTCCTTCAGATCGGGCGCAAGCCGCGCTCCGGGCCTCTGGGCGCTTGCTACTTCTAGTTCGCCTGGAACACCCCTCTGTGCTCTCTCTCTTCCTCAGATTCGGCCGAGTTCTAGCGTGGATTCGGAGCCGTTGGTGTTCGTGGCGCGGCCGGGGGGACGTTTGTGGGAAGTGGACACAGCGGGCAGCGTCTACTCCACCCACCACTTCGGCGCCCTTCCACAGCTCCCCCGCCTCCCCCTCTTCTCCTATCGGTTGGACTGGACTCTTGGGGCTAGGCTGGCTAACGATGGGCGGCCTTGACAGACAGGAGCTGACAGGGCCCCAGCTGGATGCCGCTCTTGGAACAGGGCCCCCGGTGGCCTTCCAGAAATTACTTCGCATCAAGTGCACTCCCCTCTAATCCATCTTCCTTCCGCCCCAAGGGCTGGCCTTTTGAGCGAGGATTTCGTGATCAGTGCTGTCGGCAGCCAGCTCAGCATTGTCGATCCGAAAACTGCCAGCGTTGTCCTCGTCACTGATATTGGCAGAGGTTCTATTTCTTCTCTGCCAGAGCAACAGCAAAATGGCTCGCACAAAAGATTAAATAAAGAAGCAGCAGCAAATAAGCGGTTGTAGAGCTGGGGAACATTTCGATCTGCGGACGAGACATATTCCTGCTGACGGAGGAGGGGAGTCTTCGGAAGCTCAGCCTCTTCCCCCTGGCGAAGGCAGTGGAGAAGCTGCACTGGCGTCAGTGCCCCATTCAGGCTGCACAACTAGCCGCTCTCACTGTCGCCAACAAAACGTCTCACTCACATCTCCTTTCAGGATTCTACTAGACAACTTTTTGCTGCAGGCCCCTAGTATGGAAAGTGGATCTGCTGAGCGGAATGCTGACAGCACTGCAAAGTTCGCCTAAAGCCAATGCCTATGAGGATGTGGAGGAGCAGCTCCTGCAACTGCTGCAGCAAGCCAAATCTCAGGCACCTACTTTTGCAACAAATTACAAAATTATTCATCATGAAGACGCTTAGGATGAAAAATGAAATGAATAAGGTGAAATGCGTTTTTTAGACGGAAAGCGGAGCAACGAAAACAACTGGGAATGCCACTCGTCTGGCTTCCGGTGTTCACCGCGTCCATCGCGCCATGGAGAACAGCGGATACGACGATGACTTCACTTTTCGTGCACCCTCACCCCTCAGACACTCTGACAAGGCTTCTTCTTCCCCACCTATTTCTACAGTCTCCCAACCCTAACTGACCTTCCTCAAACTACAGACACTCTCCAGACCGCATATGGCCGGCCTCGACCTTCAGCTGAGGAAGCGCACACCTTCCAGAAGACGTTCTCTCTCTTCTATCCTCACTTCAGACTATTGAAAAGAAATTTTCAGGAGAGATGAGCTTGAGTCGGAGTCATGAAAGCCTCCTAGACGCCCTGGACAGTCCAAGCATCCCATTGCCCGAACTGCAGCAGCACAGCTCCAATGCTCCTCACCCACCCTTCCAACTCCCTCCCGATTTGGAGGTTCCCGCCAAGTTCTTTCGGGAGGAAAGAAGAATTTCGCCAACACAGGTAGCGATTGTGACGGCAAGGAGTGCGGAAACCTACGACGACCTTCCTTCCAATCCACTGCTGGACACCAAGCGAATGATGAAGAGTCTTGAAGAAGGGCGACAAATGGTTGCAACGTCATTTGGATCAGTCCTAGCTAAATATTACTCAGCTGAGTTGGAGGTATTATCGACGGTGCTGAGTGAAAGTGGAGTACGCAAAGAGAGCGAGGAGCTGGTGCCAGTGCTGCCCTTCGAAGACGCTGTGGCGCCCAGCTCTGGCTCACCTTCTCTTCCGCCCCTACCATCCCTTCCACAGGTAGCCTCCTTCACTTCCCCCATTTCATCATCCCTCACCTCACCAACCAAGCATTGCAATTGCCAGTCCCCTCGAGTACGCAGCCTGAAATCGCGGCCGAGTCGACGTCGTGGCCGTAGCCCACTGACCAACGGCAATCGGACCCAAGCGGCCAGCCCATCCGCAACCACCGGCGAGGAGCTCAATCTCATCAACGGCAACGGACCCGCCAGCTCACCCACCAATCTTGTACCCCCATAATCCCCCCTGCCACAATCAATTCCTCTACCCGACCATGCTTTGTTGGTGGTCCGGCGAAGCGGGAGGGCGGAGAAGAAGGAGGCGGCAGAAGCTTTGGACGTGGTGGGCGAGGTGTTGGGCGGTCTGACGCAGGGTCTGCTGCACCGCTGCCTCTTCTGCGGCATGCACCGAGGCTGGCTGGTCGCCGCTCATCTTGCCATCCTCAACGCCGCCTATCACCCCATAGCCTCTCTTCGCTTCCAAGGCATCCTCCATTCATACCCTCACCCCACAACCTCACGTCCATTCCATGCTTTCAGATGGAGCACCGCCACAGAGCTTGGAGGATTGGCAAACGCTGCTGGACACCCGCGCTCGTCTGCTAAGCTCGACCAGCATGCAACTGCGGGGGCCCTGTCGTAGCTGCGCCCCTCCATTCAACCAGCTTGCTACGGCTACACAACCGCCTACCCCTTCCAAACCATCCCACAGCAAGGCTGTCACTGCCTGGGCCAGGAAACAAGCACCAACTAATTGCCTACAAGCTAAACAGAGCCCTGTGGTTGGCTTAGAGTTTCTGGCTATGTTTTGGCATTAGCTGGAGAGGTGTTGAGGTTGATGAGAGTGGAGTGGGGAATGAGGCAGAGTGGGCGACTGGAGGTGGCGAGATGCAGAGTTCCATGGCCTTCAGCACCTATCTCAACCCCGTTTATGACTCTGCCCTGCAGGAGGACAGCCAAACCGCCTCCACCTCCAGCACTCCTTCTGGTTCTCCCATTTCACTCTCCCAACTAACTCAATTGGCCATTTCTTTTCTCCCCACTGGACTGGTGTTTTGCTGGAGTAGTGGTGAGATGGTGCAGGTGGAGTAGTGGAAGGATGGCTTGGCGGCTTGGAACTGAGCTCACTGCTACGCATCCTGCTGGTCTACACTGAAGCTCGCCTATGGCTACCACAACTGCAGCCTCAGCTTGAAGCCCAGATGGATGCTAGCGCTTGGCACTGCCTTGCATCTATACTCCCAGCCCCATCTCCTCCTCCACGAATCCCATTTCTCGTTCCATTCTTTATGCTCACTTCAGCTCCGCTAAATTTATTACCCTTAGGTCACCAAACGTATCTATGAGCAACTTCTGGATCTGAAACTGGAGCCGAGAGATGAAGAGGCGGATGTAATAAATTCCCAGCGAAAAATATGCGTCACCGGGTTTAACTTTTTTTTTCGATCTGATAAATTGTATGTGTTTTTCTTGAAGCGAATGTCCCCTGTGCACGTTGCCTCTGTCGACAAGAGTCTCGAAGAACAATGCCTCTTCCATAATCGCCTTTCCATGCGGTAAGGAGTTTGTGTCAATGAATTTTCCGAGAATCCAAAATAATTATAGGCCATATATACCACGAGGTTTGCCTGGAGAATCATTCAAATCTTCATATATGCCCAAAGTGTAAAAAATAAATATTCTTCACCACTAAAATAAATATTCTTCACCACGGAGGAAAAGGCCCCGAGGGACAAAAGGGCGACAGGGGGAAACACAGACAAAAGAAAAAAGCCCCCCCCCCCCCCAAAACCCCGCCCCCCGCCAAGAAAAGAGCCGGAAAACGGCAAAAAAAAACAGACAAAAAAAATAAAAAAAAAACACAAAGAAAAAAAAAAAAAAAAAAAAAAACAAAAACAAAACAATAGAAACTTACTAGTGAGCTTTGAATTGCACTAAGAAAGCCAATTATGTACCTGGTGCTTTCCTAAAATTTGCCGCCAAATCGTTGCTTGACCCGTGGTAGCTTCTAGTCAGCTAGGTTCTACTACTTTTGTCAGCTTATTTTGCATTGCCATGATTTATTCTGTTGAAATTGCCATAGTTTGAAAGATGGAGTGCAAAGCAACATGCGAAGGAAGTGCTTCCTGTCTCTGATGCTTATCTGGCCAAAACTCGACCTGTCCTTTGCCAATATTTTCGCCCCTTTCAATGATGCGCTTCTTCTGACGACCAATACAGCAAACAGACATGTCTGGCTCAAAAAGGAAATGAAGGCAGAACACCTAGAAGACAACTGGACGGAGAGACAATGGTCAGGAGATGGGTGTGTGCATGTGAAAGGGGGTGGTTGGCTGGTGCTGGTGTGAGTGGCTGAGTAGGGAAGGGCGTCCTTGAGAGGGTGTAGTGTGGGTGTAGGAGGTGGAGGGGAGTGGCTCGGCGCTTGTCACGGGCAAAGAGGAAAAGCCACTCCAGACCTTCCTTGAGCCGGTAGAAAAAAGCCCCTCCCTCCACACTGTTTGTCTGGCCAACAGGCAGCAATGCCTGTGGAAGAGCAGCTCAAAGCCCCATCGCTTGCTCATCGATAACATCCCATTGTTCCTTTCCCCACCCACCATCGCTGCACTGCTTCACTGCAAGCTGGCTGTGTGGGGGAGGAAGGCAGCCAAGTAGGTGCAGGCGCACAAAGGTGCCCTCCGAAAGCTGGCGCCCCGTTTGTTGTGATGCTGGGTGGGAAGGGGATGTTGAAGAGGGGGAGGCGGGCGGCGCTAGGTGTCACTAGGGGCGGAGGCGCGGTGTCCTCTTTGCCCTTTCCCTTCCCTCCCTCCCTTCCTTCCCTCCACCCTCCACAGCCCTCCCCACCTAGCATCACTTCGCTTCCGCTTCGTCCGCCGTTCGCCCTTTCCCCATAAGTCGCCAGCTCCACTTGTTTCAATCTCTCTGCTGAACTGATAGGCCCTTTTTGGCCAAAACTATGCGGGCTTTTTGCATGGAAGAGCGGGGGTGGATTGCTTTGGAGCTTTTAATGGGCCTGTGGGTGGACTGGTTTTGCAGTGCAGTGGAGCGTAATTTCTATTATTGCAGATTGCAGCGGGCTAGGATATCGCTAGGCCATGCCCCACTGCTGTTATTTGCTGCTGGCAAACTCCTGCCTCTCCTTCCAGCTACCTTACCCACACTCCTTTTCTTCTACCAGCCCCCCACCGCCCCTCCACAGCTTCTTTTCACTATTGATCTGACCCTGACCACGTGCTAAATATCGGAAAATAGCAAGATTTTTCTTGAGCCATAGTAATTAGCTAATAGGAGCAGAGTGAGGATAGGGGGATGCATGATGTTTGACAGGTGGTGGGGCAAAAAAAGGGGGGCGGGAGCTAGAGCGGCGGTTCCGTTGGGGGCCTCCCTCCCGTCCCGTCCCTCCCGTTCCGTCGGGCGAGGCTGAGAGGAGGTGTGGTTTTTGGGGAGGTGAGGTAGAGAGAGGGGGTCTGTTGGAGGTCGGCCCTTCCTACACTGGGCGTAGGAGGTGCATGCGCTGGCTCTGCTCTTCTCACATTCCGCTGCCCGCCCTTCCAACGCGGCCCCCCAAAACCTCCTCCTCCTACAGCCATTGTTTGCGGAGACGAGGGCCGACGATGATTGCCATGCACCCTTCCTTTGCCTACCCCATAGCCATACGGCTTTCCAGCCACACTCCCCGCCAGCCTGTTGCTTGCAAGCCTTCAATGAGTTCTCAAGCTGTGCCCCTTCTCCACCCCAGCACTCCCTCCCTTTCCAGTCCCATTCTCTTTGCTCTCCCCAACCAGCCAAAGCTCTTCCGGATGCCTTTCTTTGTTGCCTGGATTTGCGCGGAGCGGCTTGCCCTCTCTTGCAGCAAATAAAGGGGAGGATGAAGCGTGAGAGCCGCCTGCTCCCCTGCCTCCTCGTCGTCGCTTTCTACGGTCCCACTTTTTCCCATTTCTACTCCAGTCTTTGCCATTCTTCATTTCTCTAATAGCTGGGGAATCGATGTGAGTGGTGGCAGGGAACGGGGATTGTGGCACAGAGAAAGGTTCCCTTCCAAGCTGGCCTGCCGTAGGTAAGAAATGAAGCTAGGGCTGGGAATGGGAGGGATAGGTGGTGAGCTGAGGGAGGTCGTCATGACGACGCCGCCTGATAAAAGCCCCCTTAAGGATATCCTCCGCTTAGCCGGCGCATAGAAGAAAGGCGGGTTTCCAGGCAGATGGCTTCGAAAAAAGACGCATTGCTGACTCATTTCAGGATTGTCGCTGGCCAAGACTGACGAGGACGAAAAATCGCAGTCAACCAGCATTGGCGGTGACAGCAACAGCACGCTTGGGTTCACACACACATCCACATGCCCAGCCATCCACACTGCTAAGCCGCAGGAAATTTGAAGAGTGAATGGATCGGTCACCGGCACTAGCCCCACAGCCAGTCCTGCTCCTCTCTCCACCAGTGGGCCCTCTTTAACGACGCAAAGCCCACCAGGACTCTTCCCACCAAGCATCACGGAGTCTTTGCCCCAGAACGCTTTCATCTCTTCATCAAACAGCAGCGCCAATTCATCCACGCTTCCGCCTGTACCCGCGCTTTTTTCCCCTGCGCCCATCACTTCCTCCACCGCCAATACAAGCACCGAAATTTCGGCCAATTCTTCGTCAACCAACACCACCTCCGGTCCTGAAGCCACTGCCAGCAAGACTACCTCTTCGGCTTCCAGCAGAGCTCTCAATGCAACAGGAAAGTCCACTCTTTTCAACTCAACTGCTTCTCCACCAGTCTACATTGCAACCTCCACGTCTGCCATAGCTAGCAATACGACCTCTGCTCAACAAAGCAACAGTACTGATGAAGCCACTCTGTCCAATTCAACAACATCTTCGACGACTGTCATCGAGAAGGCTTCTAATGCTACATCAGCGCCGATCACCCCCAGCTCTGTGCCATACGTCAATGTTTCAAACTCCGCCACATCTGCTCCTACTCTCTTAGAGGTGAGAAACTGGACCAGCCTCCCGAGGGACCAGGATAATTCAACCGTCTCTATTTCCTCATCCTCTCCACCCAATTCTACGGCTTCATTAGACAACAGCACTGCTACGCCCATCGTAGCAACCACTCTCACAACCACAACCATTCTACCTGAGACGAACAAGTCTACCGATGGAAGCAATGTCAGCTTCCCCTCTGCGCTCCAATCCACGCCCAGCTCTCCATCCTGGAGCTCTGGCCACAACGCGACGACGATGAACAGCTCAATGCCAGGGAACACCACTAGTCCCAGCCCAGTCTCGCCGCCTGCGGAGGGCGGGACTGGCAGCAGCCCCGTCGCTGTGGCTTCTCAGTCCGCCCCGCTAATACTCGACTCCACCACCCCTGCACCCAACCTCGCCTCCACTTCCTCCCACATAAGTGATTCGTAAGTCCATCTGTCTCTCCCAGTCCTCCATCTCTCACTGCTCCAAGTTGGCAGTGACGAAACGGAGAGCGCAGCTCCGTCCAAAAGTGGGTGGCTGACGCCGGTGATAGCCTTCGTGGTGATCGCCATCCTTGCCCTCCTCATCGTCGGCTTCATCATAGTTGGCCTTCTTTTCCTCTCATCGCCCTCTTGCCCGTGCACAGTAGGAGTGCGAAGAAGGGGGAGTGGGATTCTAGCGGCGAGAGTCGCGTCGGGGCTTCATTAGGATAGCAGGGAGCGGCCAGGTAATTGGGCTGCGGGCACCCCAGCCTTAGCCTCCCTATTATATCAGCACCTTACTCCCCCTTCCGGCTTGCTCTCATCTCTGCTCTTGTCCTCCGGCTAGAGCATCAGCAAACCCTTTGACAGCTGAAGCGTCGGGAGTTCATGTACTGGGTAAGTGTGGGAGTCTCAGTGTCGTCGCCGTGCCTTGCGCTTCGTGCTGCGGCTGGGAGGGCGGTGGTTGAGTGGAAGCTGGTATGCAGATGCGGTGGAAGCGGCAGACAGGGCAACGACTGCGAAACACGGACTACGTGGTGGACGATGATGCCATCGGGATGCGCGACCTACAGCAAGGCCCGAAGGCATCCAACGGGAGCAGTAGCATGGCGATGGAGAACAAGGCCTTCCGTCACTCCATAGCCGTTACCTGAGCCTGCTTTTTGTTGGAGAGGAAAGAAAGGAGTTGCGTTGGCTGAAGGAAGAGAAGGAGCATGGACGAAGGCAATGAGAGGAGCAATGGGACGCTAGCACCATTACTTCGCCTGCTTTTACATTCCCTCTTACATGCTCCACTATTCTTTATTTTTAAGAAGTTCTTGCTTTTTGTGTAATCTCTTTGTGTTTAAACGCGAAGTATGAAAGCCGTCATGGCATAATACGAGGTGCTTCAAGTTCGCAATTCTAATAGTCCCGATTTGCCCCGTTTTATTGTGCTCTTTTCAAGGATGCGACCATGTCGATTTTGTAAATATGTGATTTCGGAATCCTCTTTTTTTAACATGATTTGTTTTTTGGTGAAGATTTATTTTACCAAAAATAAACAGCAATAGAAATTACAGCAATCGAAAGTTCCTTGTAAATCCAATATGACAGATAACATGATGCACATACATCACAAAACAATGCACAATGAATTTATTCATCGATGCATTGTGGTCGTTATGATTCAGACAGAAAAACCCTTTTTTCTCGTTACTTATATTTAGCCTAAAAATAAGACAATGCGCGATCTACTTACACTATCTCAGTTCCGCAGTTCCAAGTTGTGAAGCCTTGACGAAGCAAACTTTATGTTTGTATTCGTGTCTGCTGCTTAGCACACCGTGTACAAGATAAAAGGAGAAAGTTGGCACTGTACATGTCACATTGTCTGTCTCCAACGGAATGTCAACCAATTTATTGAGTTGAAATAACTTTTTCGCTGAATGATAATAGTTTTTAGACAGCAATGCTTTTCATTATTTCCTTATTGGCGTCAGCGCAACTGATATTTGGGCGAAACCGAATTCCGACGATCAGTGGAAATTTGGAGTACGACGAAAAATGGGGCTACATCAACATTCGCCCCAATGCCTACATGTTAGACAATCATTCTCGCAATAAGTCTTCTAAGTTGGCTCATATTGAAGGTTTTGGTGGCTTTATTTTGCCGATCCACTAGATCCCATAGCTGATTCAAATCGACCTCTTTACATGTGGCTTCAGGTTCAAACCGCTATTTCGCCACTCACTCTACTTCTACATGGCAAATTGACAGGGAGGACCGGGCTCCTCTGGCACTGGCTTCGGAAACTTTCAAGAATTCGGACCGCTTGATGGGAAACTTCAGCCAAGGAACACAACCTGGGTTCGGACGCATATTGCCAGTGCTTTCAGGTCAAATATGTCTTTGTCAGCTTCAAAAGGGGGATCTGCTGTTTGTGGACAATCCTGTGGGCACAGGCTTCAGCTACGTGACGAACACCTCCTCCTTCACTCGCAACATTAGCGATATCACCCGGGATCTCCTCATCACTCTCCAGCACTGGTTCACCTGCCCTTGCCCAGCACTTTTCAAATGCTTGGAGTGTTCAGGTTCGGCGACCACCCCCAGTTCCAGAAACGCCCCTTCTACATACTCTCAGAGTCCTACGGTGGCAAAATGACGGCCCATTTCGCTGCCATTCTTTATCCCGTTTTCTCTGAATTATAAAAAGACAGAGAAAAGTGCTGAAAGTGTGTGATATTGAAGGCAGTGCAGAAAGGACAGGTCAAATGCAACCTGAAGGGCGTCGGTCTGGGAGACAGCTGGATCTCCCCAATGGACTTCGTCAACGCCTGGGGGCCCTACCTTTATCACTTTGTTCCCAAATTGCTTCTGCACTGCCATCTAGAGAGCTCAAGAGGCTTGCTTGTCCTCATTTAGAGCTACTTGTCGGACACGGGACTGGGCAATGCAACTGCTCAAGCGCAGAAGTGCCAGACCCTGGTGGATTCCGAGCAGTGGACTCAGGCGGAGGCTTGCTGGGATGATATGGAAGGCCTCATTGGAACTGTTATCTCATATTCTTCCTCATCTGCTCAACTGCAGTAGACTGATGTTCTCAGATGACGGACGATGTGTCCTGGTACAACGTGCTGAAGCGGGGGAACACGGATCCCCTCTCCTACTCCATGTTTCTCTCATCGCAGAAGGCCTTGCGCTTCACATATCTTCGTTATCCCATATTTTTTCTCTGGTTTTAGTTAAAAAGATGAGCTTGGATTGGAGAGCGGCTGCAAAAAAGACACCAGGCGGGTGCTTTCTCAGGGAGCTTGAGTGAGCTCATGAATGGCCCCATCAAGCGCAAACTTTCCATCATTCCCGACAACGTTGTCTGGGGCGGTAGGCCACTTTCAACTCTTCCACCTTTATCTGGTTTCATTCCAATTTTACCTCGACGCAGGCCAAGGTGGCCAGGTTTTCGAAAATCAAGCTGGTGATTTCATGAAGCCCGTCATTGACTCCGGTTTTTTGACCGCGGAGCGGCCCGAAGGGCCTCTCCGCGGTCTATAGAGGTTACTAAACTTTTGTCCTCAGGTATATATATATATATATCTGGTACCATCGGCAGGCCAAATGTGAATCTCTTTTCTCCAAAAAAGTTGATTAGCCTGAGTTTAAAGTCAAGGAAATACATTTTATACTAATGGAATCTGCTGCTTGGACAGTTGCATTTTGTTTTTGGCGCGCAGTTCAATGTCTCTTTCCATGCACGCCCAAAAACAAAATGCAGATGACGCAGCAGATTCCATTAGTATAAAATGTATTTCCTTGACTTTAAACTCAGGCTAATCAACTTTTTTGGAGAAAAGAGATTCACATTTGGCCTGCCGCTGGTACCAGATATTTCTTCCACTTTTAGTATAGTATAAAATGTATAAATAAAAATTTTATATTGTTGGTTTTATATTAAGATATTATGGATAAAAAAATATATAATAGATTAAAAATATAACAAAATAAAAGATTTGAAACTCACAAATACATTGCAAATTTATTGGCAAACTAACATATTTTTGTGAAATTTTCATGATATATGATTAGGGCAATCGATTTTTGGGAGAAAAGAGCTTTAATTTTGGCCTGCCGATGGCACCAGTTGTTTTTTCAACTTAAATTTCCAAAATAAAAATTGCCTAAAAATTGCATTGCCTAAAATGGATTCGAACCTCCCAGATTCACACAGCTGTACAATCGGTTAGACCACTACACCACTGGTGCATATGGATCCATGTGTAACTGAAGACTTATGAATAAATATCAATACATGAGGCCGAAGGACCTGGGAGGGGGTGAGCGGGGGAAAAATGAATACCTACTATCGTCCATTGAATAGATGCGGAGGAGGAGGAGAAGGAGTTCGGACAAATGGTTTTTTACATTTTTCACCCTAAAATCAAACGTTTCACGAAAAACTCAAAAGATAAACTATAGTCAATTCGATGTTGCTCTTTCCAATGGTGAAAAAATTAGAGTGATTGGAGCCTTCTGTGACGAGCAATTGCCTTATCAAATTTAAGATCTAGCAATAACCCTCAAAACATACACCTGGGTCGAACAGAGGGGCTGGGCGCTGACACTTCGCTAACGCTCGCTCGCGCCAGCCCAATATATATATATATATATATATATATAACTGGTA
This sequence comes from Ptycholaimellus sp. GST1_10, assembly GCA_030248095.1. Classification (NCBI taxonomy): domain Eukaryota; kingdom Metazoa; phylum Nematoda; class Chromadorea; order Chromadorida; family Chromadoridae; genus Ptycholaimellus; species Ptycholaimellus sp. GST1_10. The sequence goes on from JASANA010006331.1 coordinate 51,726, forward strand.
CCATCGGCAAGCCAAATGTGGGTCTCTTTTCTCCAAATTTTGTAATTGCCTCGAGCAAAAAGTCAAGGAAATACATCTACTACTAGTGGAATCTGCTGCTTGGACAGTTGCATTTTGTTTTTGGCGCGCAGTTGAGTGTCTCTTTCCATGCGCGCCCAAAAACAAAATGCAGATGACGCAGCAGATTCCACTGTAGTAGATGTATTTCCTTGACTTTTTGCTCGAGGCAATTACAAAATTTGGAAAAAAGACCCACATTTGGCTTGCCGATGGTACCAGTTATTTCTTCCACTTTTAATATAGCATAAAATGTATAAATACAATTTTATATTATTTTATAATATTTGAAAAAAAAATAAACTCATTAAAAAATATAACAAATATAAAAGAATCGAAAATAAATTAAGATATTTTTGGATAAAAAAATAAATAATAACTAAAAAACTAACTTATTAGAAATATAACGAAAAGAAAAGACTCTAAAATCAATAATACAATTTAAATTTATTGGCAAAATAACATATTTTTGTGAAATTTTCATGATTTATACTTAGGGCAATCGATTTTTGGGAGAAAAGAGCTCTAATTTTGAAAAAAACAATTAAAAATTTATTGGCAAATTAACATATTTTTGTGAAATTTTCATGATTTATACTTAGGGCAATCGATTTTTGGGAGAAAAGAGCTCTAATTCTGACCAGCCGATGGTACCAGTTATTTTCTCAACTTAAAATTTCCAAAAAAAATGATTACCTAAGAACGATTCGAACCTCCCAGTTTCAACCAGCTGTTGAATCGCTTGGACCACTACACCACTGGTGCATATGCATCGTTGTTTAACTGAAGACTTATGAATAAAAATCAATACATGAGGCCCAAGGACCCGGGGAGGGGGTGAGTGGCGGATGAATTGAATACCTACTATCGTCCATTGAATAGATGCGGAGAAGAAGAAGAAGAAGAAGAAGAAGAAGAAGGAGAAGGAGGAGGAGTTCGGACAAATGGTTTTGAGGGATTTTCTCACGAATTTTGCCAATTTTTGATGATTTCTCGCGAGTTTTGGTCAATTCAGTGATGCTCTTTCCAATGCAAAAAGAATCAGAACGATTGGGCGTTTCTATGAAGCGTAAAATCCTTATCAATTTTAAGATCTAGCAATAACCCCGAAAACGTACACCTGGGTCGAAAAGAGGGGCTTTGCGCTGACACTCCGCTTAGGCTCCGTTCGCGCCAGCCCAATAACTGGTACCATCGGCAAGCCAAATGTGGGTCTCTTCTCTCCAAATTTTGTAATTGCCTCGAGCAAAAAGTCAAGGAAATACATCTACTACTAGTGGAATCGGCTTGGACAGTTGCATTTTGTTTTTGGCGCGCAGTTCAGTGTCTCTTTCCATGCGCGCCAAAAACAAAATACAGATGACGCAGCAGATTCCACTAGTAGTAGATGTATTTCCTTGACTTTTTGCTCGAGGCAATTACAAAATTTGGAGAAAAGAGACCCACATTTGGCTTGCCGATGGTACCAGTTATTTCTTCCACTTTTAATATAATATAAAATGTATAAATAAAATTTTTTTTTAAATATATGAAAAATAAATAAAAATAAACTCATTTGAAAAAATATAACAAACATAAAAGAATCGAAATTTTGGATAGCAGTTGAGTGATTGTCTGGATGCCTTTCCCATCGGCTTGAACGGCGTCTCCACCGACTTCCCCAGCTTCAGCACCAACATGGCCACGCTGCGCAACTCCAACAACACCGTCCGGACGACCAACTACCTAATCTTCGATTGCTATCCTTCGGCCTCCCTCACCTCTCCTCCGACTTGCACATTGTGTACAGAAGGAGGCAGAGCTGAAAGGCAACGGAAAAGCGAACGGCCTTCCTTTGTGACCCCCCGTGGGGCAAAGAAGCAGGCTTTCGCCAATCCTCCAGCTAGCGACTGCAAGGGCCAATCGCAACTGGATGCAAGCAACTAAAACAGGTGCCCTTTTCGGTTCGACTGCTGCCCGCTACCTGCCAGCAGCCATTCCAACACTGTCTTCTCCACATCAGGAGAATGACAGCCTGCAAGTCTTCGGATGGATCAAAAACTCCAAAAGACCTGCCGACAGCTGCTGCTGTCTGGCCACGAGCTGCATCCCAATGCCTGCTCTGCAATCTCCCGTCTGCACTGTCCAGCTGACCCATTGTCAACCGGACAATTTGACGGACTGAGTCTTCGGAGCGGATTTCTCCTTTGCTGACCTGCATGTGCAAAGTGAGAATTCCGTTCATGTTCATTTTGCCAAACTCAGAAAGGCGATTGACGGCATTCTGAGACTGAAACTTTGGTGTCGACAGTGCCACTTTTGACAATCTTCAATTCGGGCAGAAAAGGCTGCCACAGGCTACCCCAACCAAGCAGAGCCAAGCGGAGGGACAGCTGCCACTCAGCCCCTCCACATTCCTGCTTCCACTGGAGTCCTGCCTCCAACCGCGGAAATCCCTTGGTGAACATGCACTGGCCAGATTCTTCACCAGAACCTACGATGCGACGGCATTAGGGAAGGACAAGGGAATCCCAGAGCTCTATCTCGACGGACTTATCTCTGGGATCTTTGTACCAGTCTTGAGCAAACTGGCGCAAAAGCAGAAGACAGGAAGCTCGTCAGCAGCTCAGAGAAAGAGGACTTCCGTCATCGGTGATCATCGGCCTATCCAGAACCAGTTGAACAAGGCTCTTTGTCCTCACCTCTTCATCAGCCAATTCGTCAAGAGCCGCCAAGCACCAGCTGCCTCTGCTCCCTGGAGCAGCAAGCCCGGATCGGCAGCTGCCTATTCAAGGCCGCCCACGACGAACCACCCCTTCACTAGGGCCTCTATTTTCAGCTATCTGGTTTTT
>JASANA010006334.1:0-11273 GCA_030248095.1 Ptycholaimellus sp. GST1_10
CTACCCTTTCCGCACTGCTTCGACTGCTTCGAATTTCAGTGGCTGGTCTAGTAGGTATATTGATTGGAGAAAATGAAAGGCTGACCCCGGATGACCTTGCCAGCGGTCTTGTGCTGGTTTGCCGGATCTTCAGCAGTGTAAAAAAATTCATCAATTGGAGTAGTCTTCTCCACTTCTCCGCTCAACAGTGGCAGCATATAGCTAAAAGACAAAATTTTAGCCAAAAAAAAACAAGCAAAATCGATGCGCGCGGTTGCGCGCAGTCAAAAATTTGCAAAAATGGTCACTTTTGGACATTTTTGGAGGTTTTTTCCTTTTTTCCATTATTTTAAATTTTTTTACACATATGATATATGGATATGAAAGAAGATGTTGTTGATGATGAAGGTGTGATGAGGGGAATAGATGAAAGAAGATATACGCGTGGGACAATGAGGCGGGGTTGAGAATGGAGGGCGTTGGCGTCGACCTCTGGATTGGACCCAGGGTCATAGTGAAGGAGATGAGCCCCTCTTCCTCTTCCACGTTCAACACAAACTCCACAACAAACTCGCCTTGGCCTTCTGAAAAGTCCGACCATAAATGCATGAGGAGGGGCAGAGGGCAGGGGGAGGGAGGAGGGAAGGGTAAAGTGAAAAACCAGTTGGAAGTAGCGTTTGGAGGCCTGTAGCCAACGATCGTCATCTTCGTTCCGCTGGTGAGGTTGTGGGAGTCGCGAATTGGCCTTGACAGATTGGAGCTTCCTCCGTTTCTGAGCTAGGCGCATTGCGGCTGAATCTTCTGCGTCTCCAGTCTCCATGATGTCCTCGGCTGGAAACGGACTCAAGACGCTTCGCCCCCTGCTGCCTCCTACTGTCGCCTACTGCCGCCTACTGCCTCAATCCACCGCAGCCTGCCATCTATGCATTGGTTGCATGGCGAACAGCACAGAGAAGCTGAAGCATTTAATGCACCTCTGCAATATATGCATTGGTTGCATGGCGAACAGCACAGAGAAGTTGAAGCCTTTGCTGCACCTCTGCAATCTATGCATTGGTTTCATGGCAACAGCACAGAGAAGCTGGAGCCTTTGCTGCACCTCTGCAATCTATGCATTGGTTGCATGGCGAACAGCACAGAGAAACTGAAGCCTTTGCTGCACCTCTGCAATCTATGCATTGGTTGCATGGCAAACAGCACAGAGAAGCTGAAGCCTTTGCTGCAGCTCTGCAATCTGTGCGGCGTAATTTTGCCATGAAATGGCGTAACACCAAAATGGGGTAATGCTGTAACGGTGTAAAATGAAATGGCATAACATAGAAATGGCGTAAATGTCGAATTGGCGTAATGCCAAATCACAGAGAGCGAGCCTTTGCTGCACTCTCAATCAATCTATGCATTGGTTGCATGGCGAACAGCACAGAGAAGCTAAAACCTTTGCTGCACCTCTGCAATCTATGCATTTGTTGCATGGCAAACAGCACAGAGAAGCTGGAGCCTTTGCTGGACCTCTGCAATCTATGCATTGGTTGCATGGCGAACAGCACAGAGAAGCTGAAGCCTTTGCTGCACCTCTGCAATCTATGCATTGGTTGCATGGCGAACAGCACAGAGAAGCTGGAGCCTTTGCTGCACCACTGCAATCTATGCATTTGTTGCATGGCGAACAGCACAGAGAAGCTGGAGCCTTTGCTGCACCTCTGCAATCTATGCATTGGTTGCATGGCGAACAGCACAGAGAAGCTGAAGCCTTTGCTGCACCTCTGCAATCTATGTGGCATAACGCCAAAATGGCGTAATGCCAAAACGGTGTAATGCTGAAACGGTGTAATGCCAAAATGGCATAACGCCAAAACGGTGTAACGCCAAATCGGCATAACCAATCTATGCATTGGTTGCATGGCGAACAGCACAGAGAAGCTGAAGCCTTTGCTGCACCTCTGCAATCTATGCATTGGTTGCATGGCAAACAGCACAGAGAAGATGAAGCCTTTGTTGCGCCTCTGCAATCTATGCGGTGTAACGATGAAATGGCATAATGCCAAAAAGAGGTAACGCTAATGAAGACCTATGAGTGTAACGCTGAAATGCATTACGCCAAAAAGGCGTAATGTTGAATTGGAACGCATAATAAGCTAAGCCAATGCTGCACCTCTGCAATCTATGCATTGGTTGCACGGCGAACAGCACAGAGAAGCTGAAGCCTTTGCTGCACCTCTGCAATCTATGCATTGGTTGCATGGCAAACAGCACAGAGAAGCTGGAGCCTTTGCTGGACCTCTGCAATCTATGCATTGGTTGCATGGCGAACAGCACAGAGAAAGTGAAGCCTTCGCTGTACCTCTGCAATCTATGCATTGGTGTCATGGCGAACAGCACAGAGAAGCTGGAGCCTTTGCTGCACCTCTGCAATCTATGCATTGGTTGCATGGCTAACAGCACAGAGAAGCTGAAGCCTTTGCTGCACCTCTGCAATCTATGCGGCGTAACGATGAAATGGCGTAACGCCAAAACGAGGTAATGCTGAAACGGTGTAAAATGAAATGGCATAACATAGAAATGGCGTAATGTCGAATTGGCGTAATGCCAAATCGGCATAACCAATCTATGCATGGGTTGCATGGCAAACAGCACAGAGAAGCTGAAACCTTTGCTGCACCTCTGCAATCTATGCATTGGTTGCATGGCAAACAGCACAGAGAAGCTGGAGCCTTTGCTGGACCTCTGCAATCTATGCATTGGTTGCATGGCGAACAGCACAGAGAAACTGAAGCCTTTGCTGTATCTCTGCAATCTATGCATTGGTGTCATGGCAAACAGCACAGAGAAGCTGGAGCCTTTGCTGCACCTCTGCAATCTATGCATTGGTTGCATGGCGAACATCACAGAGAAGCTGGAGCCTTTGCTGCACCACTGCAATCTATGCATTTGTTGCATGGCGAACAGCACAGAGAAGCTGGAGCCTTTGCTGCACCTCTGCAATCTATGCATTGGTTGCATGGCGAACAGCACAGAGAAGCTGAAGCCTTTGCTGCACCTCTGCAATCTATGCGACGTAACGCCAAAATGGCATAACGCCAAAACGGTGTGAACCTGCTGAAACGGCGTAATGCCGCAATGCGTGTAATGCCAGAAAAGGTGTAAGCCTAATCGGCACCTATCCAATCTATGCATTGGTTGCATGGCGAACAGCACAGAGAAACTGAAGCCTTTGCTGCACCTCTGCAATCTATGCATTGGTTGCATGGCAAACAGCACAGAGAAGCTGAAGCCTTTGCTGCAGCTCTGCAATCTGTGCGGCGTAACGATGAAATGGCATAACACCAAAACGAGGTAATGCTGAAACGGTGTAACGCTGAAATGGCATAATGCCGAAATGGCGTAATGTCGAATTGGCGTAATGCCAAATCGGCATAACCAATCTATGCATTGGTTGCATGGCGAACAGCACAGAGAAGCTGAAGCCTTTGCTGCACCTCTGCAATCTATGCATTGGTTGCATGGCAAACAGCACAGAGAAGCTGGAGCCTTTGCTGGACCTCTGCAATCTATGCATTGGTTGCATGGCGAACAGCACAGAGAAACTGAAGCCTTTGCTGTACCTCTGCAATCTATGCATTGGTGTCATGGCAAACAGCACAGAGAAGCTGGAGCCTTTGCTGCACCTCTGCAATCTATGCATTGGTTGCATGGCGAACAGCACAGAGAAGCTGGAGCCTTTGCTGCACCTCTGCAATCTATGCATTGGTTGCATGGCGAACAGCACAGAGAAGATGGAGCCTTTGCTACACCTCTGCAATCTATGCATTGGTTGCATGGCGAACAGCACAGAGAAGATGAAGCCTCTGCTGCACCTCTGCAATCTATGCATTGGTTGCATGGCAAACAGCACAGAGAAGCAGAAGCCTTTGCTACACCTCTGCAATCTATGCATTGGTTGCATGGCGAACAGCACAGAGAAACTGAAGGCGCTTTGCAATGGCAACCTCTGCAATCTATGCATTGGTTGCACGGCGAACAGCCCAGAGAAGCTGAAGCCTTTGCTGTACCTCTGCTATATATGCATTGGTTGCATGGCTAACAGCACAGAGAAGCTGGAGCCTTTGCTGGACCTCTGCAATCTATGCATTGGTTGCATGGCGAACAGCACAGAGAAAGTGAAGCCTTTGCTGGACCTCTGCAATCTATGCATTGGTTGCATGGCGAACAGCACAGAGAAGCTGGAGCCTTTGCTGCACCACTGCAATCTATGCATTGGTTGCATGGCAAACAGCACAGAGACGCTGGAGCCTTTGCTGGACCTCTGCAATCTATGCATTGGTTGCATGGCGAACAGCACAGAGAAGCTGAAGCCTTTGCTGTACCTCTGCAATCTATGCATTTGTTGCATGGCGAACAGCACAGAGAAGCTGGAGCCTTTGCTGCACCTCTGCAATATATGCATTGGTTGCATGGCGAACAGCACAGAGAAGCTGAAGCCTTTGCTGCACCTCTGCAATCTATGCATTGGTTTCATGGCAAACAGCACAGAGGAGCAGAAGCCTTTGCGACACCTCTGCAATCTATGCATTGGTTGCATGGCGAAGAACACAGAGAAGCTGAAGCCTTTGCTGCGCCTCTGAAAAATATATGGCAAAACTAAATGGCATAACGCAAGTTGAATAGCGAAAGGCAGAACAGAAAATGGCAGAATCCGAAACTGCGTAAGCCAAAATGGCGAAGAGAACGAAAAAAAGCGCAACACCCAAACGAGCCTAATGCTGAAAGAACTCCGAACGCTGAAATGGCATAATGCCAAAATGGCGTAACGAATTCATATTGACTGCATAAAGCCAAATCGGCATAACCAATCTATGCATTGGTTGCATGGTGAACAGCACAGAGAAGCTGAAGCCTTTGCTGCACCTCTGCAATCTATGCATTGGTTGCATGGCCAACAGCACAGAGAAGCTGGAGCCTTTGCTTGACATCTGCAAACTATGCATTGGTTGCATGGCGAACAGCACAGAGTAACTGAAGCCTTTGCTGTACCTCTGCAATCTACAGCAATGGTTGAATGGCATAACACCAAAAGAGGAAGCTGAGACTTTGGTGTAACGCTGAAATGGCATGCTGCCAAAATGACGAACGTCAAATTGAGCATAATGCCAAATCGGCACCTAACTCAATCTATGCATTGGTTGCATGGCGAACAGCACAGAGAAGCTGAAGCCTTTGCTGCACCTCTGCAATCTATGCATTGGCGCATTGCATGGCAAACAGCACAGAGAAGCTGGAGCCTTTGCTGGACCTCTGATATGAAGAAAACACAAAACGGAACGCAACAACCAAACCCAATCTATGCATTGGTTGCATGGCGAACAGCACAGAGAAACTGAAGCGTTTGCTGCACCAATGCAATCTATGCATTTCTTGCATGGCGAACATAACAGAGAAGCTGGAGCCTTTGCTGCACCACTGCAATCTATGCATTTGTTGCATGGCGAACATCACAGAGAACCTGGAGCCTTTGCTGCACCACTGAATAAAAAGAAAACAAAAGAAGGAACGGAAGCCAAAACCAAACAATCTATGCATTTGTTGCATGGCGAACAGCACAGAGAAGCTGGAGCCTTTGCTGCACCTCTGCAATATATGCATTGGTTGCATGGCAAACAGCACAGAGAAGCTGAAGCCTTTGCTGCACCTCTGCAATCTATGCATTGGTTTCATGGCAAACAGCACAGAGGAGCAGAAGCCTTTGCTACACCTCTGCAATCTATGCATTGGTTGCATGGCGAATGACACAGAGAAACTGAAGCCTTTGCTGCACCTCTGCAATCTATGCATTGGTTGCATGGCGAACAGCACAGAGAAGCTGAAGCCTTTGCTGCACCTCTGCAATATATGCGGCGTAACGTCGAAATGGCATAACGCCAAAACGGCATAATGCTGAAACGGCGTAATGCTGAAATGGCGTAACACCAAAACGGCTTAATGCCAAATCGGCGTAACCAATCTATGCATTGGTTGCATGGCAAACAGCACAGAGAAGCTGAAGCCTTTGCTGCACCTCTGCAATCTATGCATTGGTTGCATGGTGAACAGCCCAGAGAAGCTGGAGCCTTTGCTGCACCTCTGCAATCTATGCATTGGTTGCATGGCGAACAGCACAGAGAGGCTTAAGCCTTTGCTGCACCTCTGCAATCTATGCATTGGTTGCATGGCAAACAGCACAGAGAAGCTGGAGCCTTTGCTGCACCTCTGCAATCTATGCATTTGTTGCGTGGCGAACAGCACAGAGAAGCTGGAGCCTTTGCTGCACCTCTGAAAAAAAAAAAAAAAAAGAAAAAGCAAACGGAAGAAACACAGGCAATCTATGCATTGGTTGCATGGCGAATGGCACAGAGAAGCTGAAGCCTTTGCTGCACCTCTGCAATCTATGCATTGGTTGCATGGCTAACAGCACAGAGAAGCTGAAGCATTTGCTACACCTCTGCAATCTATGCATTGGTTGCATGGCGAATGGCACAGAGAAGCTGAAGCCTTTGCTGCACCTCTGCAATCTATGCATTGGTTGCATGGCTAACAGCACAGAGAAGCTGAAGCATTTGCTACACCTCTGCAATCTATGCACACACAACAAGAGGCGCGAACACTCAGCGAAGCGAATGGCACCGAATAACCCAAATGGCATAATGCTGAAATGGCGTAATGCCAAAATGGCGTAACGTCAAAACGGCGTAACCAATCTATGCATCGGTTGCATGGCAAACAGCACAGAGAAGCTGAAGCCTTTGCACCTCTGCAATCTATGCATTGGTTGCATGGCGAATGGCACAGAGAAGCTGAAGCCTTTGCTGCACCTCTGCAATCTATGCATTGGTTGCAATGGAAACAGCACAAAATAAATGCAAGGCGTAACGCCAAAACGGTGTAATGCCAAATCGGCGTAACCAATCTATGCATTGGTTGCATGGCAAACAGCACAGAGAAGCTGAAGCCTTTGCTGCACCTCTGCAATCTATGCATTGGTTGCATGGTGAACAGCACAGAGAAGCTGGAGCCTTTGCTGCACCTCTGCAATCTATGCATTGGTTGCATGGCGAACAGCACATAGAAGCTGAAGCATTTGCTGCACCTCTGCAATCAATGCATTGGTTGCATGGCAAACAGCACAGAGAAGCTGAAGCCTTTGCTTCAGCTCTGCAATCTATGCGGCAAAACGATGAAATGGCGTAACGCCAAAACGAGGTAATGCTGAAACGGTGTAACGCTGAAATGGCATAACATCGAAATGGCGTAATGTCGAATTGGTGTAATGCCAAATCGGCATAACCAATCTAAGCATTGGTTGCATGGCGAACAGCACAGAGAAGCTGAAGCCTTTGCTGCACCTCTGCAATCTATGCATTGGTTGAATGGCAAATGGCACAGAGAAACTGAAGCCTTTGCTGCACCTCTGCAATCTATGCATTGGTTGCATGGCGAACAGCACAGAGAAGCTGGAGCCTTTGCTGCACCTCTGCAATCTATGCATTGGTTGCATGGCGAACAGCACAGAGAAGCTGGAGCCTTTGCTGCACCACTGCAATCTATGCATTGGTTGCATGGCGAACAGCACAGAGAAGCTGGAGCCTTTGCTGCACCTCTGCAATCTATGCATTGGTTGCATGGCGAACAGCACAGAGAAGCTGAAGCCTTTGCTGCACCTCTGCAATCTATGCATTGGTTTCATGGCAAACAGCACAGAGGAGCAGAAGCATTTGCTACACACGAAAGGCACAAGCCAAAGGCAAACTCTGCAATCTATGCATTGGTTGCATGGTAAATGACACAGAGAAACTGAAGTCTTTGCTGCACCTCTGCAATCTATGCATTGGTTGCATGGCGAACAGCACAGAGAAGCTGAAGCCTTTGCTGCGCCTCTGAAAAATATACGCAGCGTAACGTCGAAATGGCATAACGCCAAAATGGCATAATGCTGAAATGGCGTAATGCCAAAATGGCGTAACGTCAAAACGGCGTAACCAATCTATGCATCGGTTGCATGGCAAACAGCACAGAGAAGCTGAAGCCTTTGCTGCACCTCTGCAATCTATGCATTGGTTGCATGCTGAAGCCTTTGCTGCACCTCTGCAATCTATGCATTGGCTGCATGGCAAACAGCACAGAGAAGCTGAAGCCTTTGCTGCAGCTCTGCAATCTATGCGGCGTAACGAGAAATTGCATTGGGCATCGCCAACAGACGAGGAAAGCTGAAGGCGTGTAACACTGAAATGGCATTGGTTGAAATGGCGAATATCACAGTGAAGCTGAAGACAATTGCTGCACCTCTGCAATCTATGCATTGGTTGTATGGCGAACAGCACAGAGAAGCTGAAGCCTTTGCAGCACCTCTGCAATCTATGCATTGGTTGCATGACGAACAGCGCAGAGAAGCTGGAGCCTTTGCTGCACCTCTGTAATCTATGCATTGGTTGTATGGCGAACAGCACAGAGAAGCTAAAGCCTTTGCAGCACCTCTGCAATCTATGCATTGGTTGCATGGCGAACAGCAAAAGAGGAATGCTGAAGCATGGTGTAAATGATGGCATAAGCATATGCTGAAATGGCGTAACTGCCGAATTGCGTAATGCAGCTTTGTAACCTCAATCTATGCATTGGTTGCATGGCGAACAGCACAGAAAAGCTGAAGCTATTGCAGAACCTCTGCACTCTATGCATTGGTTGCATGGCAAACAGCACAGAGAAGCTGAAGCCTTTGCAGAACCTCTGCAATCTATGCATTGGTTGCATGGCGAACAGCACAGAGAAGCTGAAGCCTTTGCTGCACCTCTGCAATCTATGCATTGGTTGCATGGCGAACAGCTCAGAGAAGCTGAAGCCTTTGCTGCAGCCTCTGCAATCTATGCATGGGTTGAAATGGCGAACAGCACAGAGTAATGCTGAAACGGTGGTAACGCCGAAATGGCACTAGAGACATTGAAATGGCGTAATGCTGAAACGGCATATAAGCATCTGCCAAACGGTGTAATCAATCTAGGCATTGGTTGCATGGCAAACAGCACAGAGAAGCTGAAGCCTTTGCTGCACCTCTGCAACCTATGCATTGGTTGCATGGCGAACAGCACAGAGAAGCAATAGCCTTAGCTGCACCTCTGCAATCTATGCATTGGTTGCATGGCGAACAGCACAGAGAAGCTGAAGCCTTTGCAGAACCTCTGCAATCTAAGCATTTGTTGCATGGCGAACAGCACAGAGAAGCTGAATCCTATGCAGAACCTCTGCATTCTATGCGTTGGTTGCATGGCGAACAGCACAGAGAAGCTGAAGCTATTGCAGAACATCTGCAATCTATGCATTGGTTGCATAGCGAACAGCACAGAGAAGCTGAAGATATTGCAGAACCTCTGCAATCTATGCATTGGTTGCATGGCAAACAGCATAGAGAAGCTATAGCCTTAGCTGCACCTCTGCAATATATGCATTGGTTGCATGGCGAACAGCACAGAGAAGCTGAAGATATTGCAGAACCTCTGCAATCTATGCATTGGTTGCATGGCGAACAGCACAGAGAAGTTGAAGCCTTTGCAGAACCTCTGCAATCTATGCATTGGTTGCATGGCAAACAGCACAGAGAAGCTATAGCCTTAGCTGCACCTCTGCAATCTATGCATTGGTTGCATGGCGAACAGCACAGAGAAGCTGAAGATATTGCAGAACCTCTGCAATCTATGCATTGGTTTCATGGCGAACAGCACAGGGAAGCTGAAGCCATGGCGTTAGGCTGAAATGGCATAATGCTGAAATGGCATAACGCCAAAACGGTGTAACCAATCAGGGCATAGCTTGCATGGCGAACAGCACAGAGAAGCTGAAGCCTTTGCTGCACCTCTGCAATCTATGCATTGGTTGCATGGCGAACAGCTCTGAGAAGCTTAAGCCTTTGCAAAACCTCTGCAATCTATGCATTGGTTGCATGGCGAACAGCACAGACAAGCTGAAGCCTTTGCTGCACCTCTGCATTCTATGCATTGGTTTCATGGCGAACAGCACAGAGAAGCCAAAGCCATGGCAATACGCTGAAATGGCGTAATGCAGAAACGACATAATGCTGAAACGGCCTAACACTGAAATGGCATAATGCTGAAATGGTGTTAAGCCAAAATGGCGTAAAGCTTAAACGGCATAATGCTGAAACGGCGTTACACCAAAACGGCATAAACAGCAACATTATGACAAAATGGAGTAACGCTGAAACGGCATAATGCTGAAACAGCATAACGCCAAAACGGTGTAATCAATCTATGCATTGGTTGCATGGCAAACAGCACAGAGAAGCTGAAGCCTTTGCTGCACCTCTGCAACCTATGCATTGGTTGCATGGCGAACAGCACAGAGAAGCAATAGCCTTAGCTGCACCTCTGCAATCTATGCATTGGTTGCATGGCAAACAGCTCTGAAAAGCTGAAGCCTTTGCAGAACCTCTGCAATCTATGCATTGGTTGCATGGCGAACAGCACAGACAAGCTGAAGCCTTTGCTGCACCTCTGCAATCTATGAGTTGGTTTCATGGCAAACAGCACAGAGAAGCTGAAGCCATGGCAATATGCTGAAACAGCATAACGCTGAAACGGCGTAATGCTGAAACGGTGTAATGCTGAAATGGCGTAACGCTGAAACGGAGTTAAGCCAAAACAGCACAATGCTGAAACGGCTAAGCCAAAATTGTGTAATGCTGAAACGGCGAAACTCTGAATTGGCATAACACCAAAACAGCGTAACACTGATCTGGCATAATGCTAAAACAGCGTAACGTCAAAACGGTGTAACCAATCTATGCATTGGTTGCATGGCGAACAGCACAGAGAAGCTGAAGCCTTTGCAGAACCTCTGCAATCTTTGCATTTGTTGCATGGCGAACAGCACAAAGAAGCTAAATCCTTTGCAGAACCTCTGTATTCTATACGTTGGTTTCATGGCAAACAGCACAGAGAAGCTGAAGCCTTTGCAGAAACTCTGCAATCTATGCATTGGTTGCATGGCAAACAGCACAGAGAAGCTATAGCCTTAGATGCAGCTCTGCAATCTATGCATTGACTGCATGGCGAACAGCACAGAGAAGCTATAGCCTTTGCAGAACCTCTGCAATATATGCATTGGTTGCATGGCAAACAGCACAGAGAAGCTGAAGATATTGCAGAACCTCTGCAATCGATGCATTGGTTACATGGCGAACAGCACAGAGAAGCTGAAGATATTGCAGAACCTCTGCAATCTATGCATTGGTTGCATGGCGAACAGCACAGAGA
>JASANA010006336.1:0-100337 GCA_030248095.1 Ptycholaimellus sp. GST1_10
TGTAATTTCTTGACTCATTCACTCCACCACTCCAGATCTTCCTAAAATTTTATTACCTGTCAGGAAAAAAAAAAGTTTGTCAAAATCCGTTGAGAATTGAGCCTTTTCTGCATACCCAAATTTTCAACATTTCTACCAAAAAAGTAATGTTTCAAATGCTCCGGGACTTGTTCCACCACTCCAGATCTTCCTAAAATTTTAGTACCTTTTCAGGGAAAAAAAAAGTTTGTCAAAATCCGTTAAGAATTGAGCCTTTTACTGCATACCCAAATTTTCAACATTTCTACCAAAAAAGTAATGTTTCAAATGATTGGAAACCGGTTCCACCCCTCCAGATCTTCCTAAAATTGCATTACCTTTCAGGAAAAAAAAAGTTTGCCAAGATCCGTTGAGAATTCGCCCGTTCCCAGCATTTCCAGACACATATATATATATATATATATATATATATATATATATATATATATATATATATATATATATATATATATATATATATATATATATATATATATATATGAGGACAAAAATTCAGTAACCTCTATAGACCACAGAGCAGCCCCTTGAGCAGCTGCACAGTAAATGTATAAATACAAATTATATACTGTTGGTTATATATTTAGTTAAGACTTTATTAGATAAATAAATAAATAATTAACATTTAGTTATTTATAGATAAATAAATAAATAATTAACAAAACTTATTCAAATAATTTTTTTTTAATAAAAATGACAAAAAAAAAGTTTTGAAAATGCAAAGTGCAATGCAAATTTATTGGCAAAATAAAAAAATATTTGAGAAATTTTCATGGCTTAAACTCAGGACAATCGATTTTCGGGAGAGAAGAGCTTTAATTTAGGCCTGCCGATAATACCAGTTATTTCCTCAACTTAAACAACAAAAATTAAAATGAATACCAGAGAAGGATTCGAACCTCCTTGTTTCACCCATCAGTCCAATCGCTTAAACCACTACACCACTGGTGCACTTACGAGCAATGTATAAACTAACTGTTATGAATAAATAAATACATGAAGCCCAGGGACCCGAGGAAGGGGGGGTGGGGAAGAAATGAATACCTACTATCGTCCATTGAGCAGATGCGGAGGAGTAGTAGTAGTAGTAGTAGTAGTAGTAGTAGTAGTAGGAGGAGGAGGAGTTCGGACAAATGGTTTTTTACATTTTTCGTGCCAAAATAAACAGTTTTGTACAAAAGTCAAAAGATAAACTATAGTTAAATCGATGTTGCTCATTCCAATGGAAAAAGAATTAGAACAATTGGAGCATTCTGTGGCGAGCAGCAGCCTTATCAAAATTAAGATCTAGCAATAAACCCAAAAACGTACACCTGGGTCGAAAAGAGGGGCTGGGCGCTGACGGTTCGCCTTGCTCCCTCGCGCCAGCCCAATGAATACATAAGCTCAGGGACCCGGGGAAGAGGGGTGGGGGGGGGAGAAATGAATACCTACTATCGTCCATTGAATAGATGCGGAGAAGAAGAAGGAGAAGGAGAAGAAGAAGAAGGAGTTCGGACAAATGGTTTTGAGTGATTTTCTCCAGCATTCTGATACTTTTTGGCGATTTTTCGCGAGTTTTGGTTAATTCGATGCTACTCTTTCCAATGCAAAAAGAATCAGAAAGATTGAAGCTTCCAGTGAGGAGCTAGAGCCTTATCAAAATTGAGATCTAGCAATAACCCCCAAAACATACACCTTGGTCGAAAAGAGGGGCTGGGCGCTAACGGTCGCTACGCTCCCTCGCGCCAGCCCAATAACCATAACCAACGGGAATGGCAGTTGCTTCAAAGCAGCTTTGTCCCCATCTAGTTCGACCCAAAATCAATAGCCGCCTTCTCAAGCAAAACTTTTGACTTTTCATCAATGTTAGGGCTCCAAGGCTTGTCTCGCTGGTCACCACACTGCCTGGCGAGTGGAGCGTATGTCAAATTTTTTCATTTTTAAAAAATTCAAAAATGTGGAATTTTGTCATTTTTAACACCATACTGATGGAATTATCAATTAATATACAAAAAATCTAAATCATAACTGTTGCTAGACAGTTTTAATTCTGAAATCTCATTGAGCTTAGAGCTTACTAGAGTTTAATTTTTTGGAGAAAAAAGACCCACATTCGACTTGCCGATGAGCGATGATACTATTCAAACTCGTTGCAAACCGAAAAGCAAACTTTATTCGATTACAAAACAAGGCAATCGATTTCAATCAAAGCAAAGAATAATGGGTGTTTCAGAAGAACAGCAGAGTGTGGGAACCCGTGGCAGGAGCACTGTTGAGACGCAGAGAGTAAGAATTGTGGCCAGTGCCTTGGGGCTTAGTTGCAGAGGTGAAAAGCTGAGCTGGGTGGATGGAAAGCTCAGACGATGAACTCGGGGGCTCCGTTGAGGCAGGGGTTGGAGTCGGCGCGGTGGCGGCGGCCGAAGGGGCTGGAACAGCGACGCCAACGACGCATCCTACCCGGCATCGTCACCTGCCGCAGCAGTCGCCCCTTCACTCCACCCTCAATCCATCCATCCAATCTTTCCGGGCTGCGGGCAGTTGGAATAGAATCTTTTGCTAGTCTCCTCGTTACCTGGATCAGAGCAGTGTCAGTGCAGCATCAATGGCAAAGTTCTAGTAAGAGAAAAGGCGTCCTCAAGGCAAGCTAAAATGATACCCTATCCTTCTGGGATGGATGGGTGGGGGCAGTTGGAATCTCATCTTTTGCCAGTCTCCTTTTCTGGATCAGAGCAGTGTCAATGCAGCATCAATGGCAAAGCTCCAGTCTTTTCTCTTACTGGAGCTTTGCCATTGAAGCTGCATTGACACTGCTCTGATCTAGAGAACGAGGCTAGCTCCCCAAGAAGGAGAAGAAGCCTCACAGGGCTGGGCGAAGTTTGCGAGGCCTCCTCGATGTGAGTGCGGACGCGAACGAGTGAGTCTCTTCGGTGGTAGGCGGAGAGGACGATGCCGCTGAAGCCGGGTCCAGGGGCGATGAGGTCGGGGTCCACCACGATGGCGTTCCGCCGCATCTTCAGTCGGGCGCCCGGCGGATAGGCCGTCATCGTGTTCGGAATGTCCATCAGGTGCGGATTGAAGCTGACATAGCTTCAGTTTGGCTGGGCAGAGGCTGAATGGCTGGAACTGAACCTGTCGGGTATCCTCCGAATAAGCTTCTTGGAGCTGGGCAGCTTGACGCCGCCTCCGAACCTGTGACAGGTCACCATCCAGATCACCTCAGCACTGAAACACCTTATGTGTGAAAATCGGAATGGCGTAAAAAATTATAATCATTTGCAATTTATCTTGTTCCATGTTCCCACAAATCTCAGAATAGAACTGAATTATGGCTAAAGTAGAACGATGAATAAATGTAATGGGAAGAATGAAGAAGAGAATTTCAACCGAAAGGTGACATCGGCGGCCAGGTAGATGGGCAGGCGGAGGGCGCAGGCGAGGATGGAGAGGATGGAGATGAAGTCGGTGGCGACGAGGTAGAAGTTGAGGTGCTCCAGGAGGTAGCTCATGTTGATGTGCTCCCACACCGCGATGATCACAGACAGCGAAGAGGTCAGCAGTTGCTGCATTATTCCTCCTTCTTTCCCAAGGATCACTCACCCAGACCCATCTGCCCACTTCGATGACGATGAAAACGAGGGTGCGAGTATCCGTTTGCCGCAGGCGCTCCCGAGCTCTGCTCACCCAACGGCTGAGGCCCATGGGGATGCTCTTGGACAGCAACAAACGCTGGTACTGCACATCCATCTCCTGCACATCCCATCAGATTTCATAGTCCAGTTGGAAGTCTGAGGGGGAAGGAGGAGAAGGGACTTCAATCTCATCCCAGGTGTGACAGGCGGAGGTGAGTTTGCGATTGGCGCAGCTGGAACGACGGCGTCGCTTCTTCTTGGGCAGCTTCTTGGCTCGACAGCACTCCCATTTCAGACGGTCCTTTAAAACAGCTTTCTAGAGAAGCTCGAGAAAATGTTGGTGACCAAGACCGCCTTTTTTCTGACCTTCAATTGTTGTGGTTGGATACTAAAAAGCAAACAATTTTATACTATGGTTTCTCTGGCCCATAATGGCCTTTAGGATATAGTATAAAATTGTTTGCTGTTTAAGAGAGCTTTATTGAGAGGTTCAAAAGTCGGTTGCCCAAAAATTTTGACCCCCCTTTTTTATATTTTTTTTCGAAACTAGACATAATTCTAAGACTTTTGGTGGCCGGTGAGAGCGCGAAACTCAAACTTCGATTTTTAGCGAAATTTTTAAAAAATTTGATGTTTGAAAAATGGCCAAATATTTGATTGTCTATAACTCGTTTGGTTCTTAACCAATTTTGATTATTCGACCACCAATCGAACCGTCTTGACGAGTAGAACATTTTGTTTCTTTTGACCAACTTTCCACGATCAAGTGTAGATGAGCTAATTGTAAAAAACTGATTTTTTGTGTTTCAAGTTTTTAAAAAAAAACTAATTTCGATATCAAAACTTGAGTTTCCGCATTTGGCACCCAGATTTTCTGAAAATACAGGTCTTTTTACCTATATGCTGCTAAGCACAGCATAGTAGACCCTGTCCCACGAGAGATATTTAAGGTTTAAAATGAAAATTCACATTTTGGCCCTATGTTATAGCATAGGCAAAAAATGACCAAAAAAATTTTTGTCCCAAAATTTAATTTTTTTAGCTTTCAAAAATTCTTTGGGCTGGTATCCGTCTTGGTGCATAGTTTTTAGCATCAGTTTTGATGTTTGCGTGGGACTAATATTGGCCATATTTTGCATATGCTATAACATAGGCAGTGTTGTAGGATAGGGGAAAATAACTTAAATATTTTTCAACTTAAACATTAAAACTGATGCTAAAAACTATGCACCAAGACGGATACCAGCCCAAAGAATTTTTGAAAGCTAAAAAAATTAAATTTTGGGACAAAAATTTTTTTGGTCATTTTTTGCCTATGCTATAACATAGGGCCAAAATGTGAATTTTCATTTTAAACCTTAAATATCTCTCGTGGGACAGGGTCTACTATGCTGTGCTTAGCAGCATATAGGTAAAAAGACCTGTATTTTCAGAAAATCTGGGTGCCAAATGCGGAAACTCAAGTTTTGATATCGAAATTAGTTTTGTTTTAAAAACTTGAAACACAAAAAATCAGTTTTTTACAATTAGCTCATCTACACTTGATCGTGGAAAGTTGGTCAAAAGAAACAAAATGTTCTACTCGTCAAGACGGTTCGATTGGTGGTCGAGTCATCAAAATTGGTTAAGAACCAAACGAGTTATAGACAATCAAATATTTGGCCATTTTTCAAACATCAAAAATTTTAAAAATTTCGCTAAAAATCGAAGTTTGAGTTTCGCGCTCTCACCGGCCACCAAAAGTCTTAGAATTATGTCTAGTTTCGAAAAAAAATATAAAAAAGGGGGGTCAAAATTTTTGGGCAACCATGTTTCTGAGACATTTGACTTTCTCAGTAAAGCTCTCTTAATATCCAACCATAAAAATTGGGGATCGGAAAAAAATGGTTAATCGTTTCTCAACTCTATCAAAAAGTATGCTCAGAAGAGGAGTAAGGGAAGAATTGGAATGCCTGGAGAATGATGAGGAGGTTGATGAAGACGAGGCCGAAGAAGGGGAGGAAGACGGAAATTATCTGGCGGTACCAAAAGGCGAACACCGTCCCATACCTGGTCCAGGTGGGAATGAAAGAGATGGGGGAGTGCAAAATGATGATGGAGTGTGCCAGAATGATTTGCCGAGTTCGGTGTGGGAGAGTTTGAGGTAGCCGAGGGAGTCGAAGGGGCAGCCAGTTTGCGTCTCCACTTGCAGCTCGAATATCGAAGTCCCTTTGCTCGCCACTGCGAAGAGCAACACTCCTGCAGTCATTTTCTCCGTGCGTATTTTTGTGTTTTCCTTTAATTTTTTTTCGTTCAATCAATATTCATGATTGCAAATGTTTTTAATGGTTGATTAAAAAACAAACACAGAAACAGACTACCTAAATATTATGAAAAAATTATGAATCATTTTAGGAAATTGTTGTACAATAGGCTACCGCAATGGATACAAAATGTAGTAAAGGTCAGGTCAACTCAGCCCATTCGCCATGTTTTTGCCGGTAATCTGATCTCTCCGCAATGGTGGCGTTTTTGTTTCACGCCACGAATGGCCTGTGTGCCGATCGTTTCGGCATCTAAGGATGACAAAAAGGGGCACCTCCACGCTTGACCTCGCAAGGTGTGCGATGGAAGAGGTGGGCGGAGGGGCAGAGATGGGGGCTGGAGGACCGGAAGGTGGTGCCTACTCCCATACACAGGCAAAGGAGACACACACCAATACTACTACTTCTCTGGGGTCGCATTATCGGCTGGCGTGGACGTGAAAGGGACAACAGACCACCCAACCCTCCATACACGCGCCTCTGACCAATAGCCCCCTCCCCTATTCACACTTCCCTTGCCCCCCAACACCTCTCCCCCTCCACCCCCTGGATTTAGGCAGTATGCAACGAGTTCTATCCCAGCAAGACGTCTAGATCAATCCCTCCTTTCGTATCTCTCGGATTGACTCATCACTTAGGATGCACGAAAGATAAAGAGAGTAGCAGAATGCTGCTGCTGCTAATCGGCCTGAGCCTGGTGGCTTGGCTAAGCTGGCGCTACTCCAAAGCTGGCCAACGATTGGCCAGCCTTCGTCGCCTTCCCGGCCCACCGGCCAACCTCCCACTAGGACTCGGCAACACCCGTCCTCTGCTCAGTGCTGGCTTCGACCTGCCTAGTCCCATCCTTTCATCGCCCCTCATCTATTCGGATTAATGAATCCATATCAATGTGAGGCCTGACGAAGACCCTGCTGCGGGACTACTACCAGCCTTACGGCTCGCCCTGCGTCATCTGGCACGGGCCTTTTGCCACCGTTCACCTCTTCAAAGCCTCCCATGTGGAGGTGAGAGACTGCTTTCACATTGCTCCAAACAACAGCGTCAAAAAGGGGAGTTGTAGGCGGTACTGAAAGGGGCAGCAAACATTTCGAAGAGCATGGAGTACGACTTCATTCGCGACTGGCTAGGCGATGGCCTGCTTACAAAGTCCCCATCCTCATGCCCTGACACCAGGCCCAAGAGCTACCCAACATGACCATGTCCAGCAAGAACGGGGACTCCTGGCAGCAGCGACGGAAGCAGCTGACGCCCGCCTTCCACTTCGCCATCCTCCGCGACTTCCTCCCCTCCATCAACGCCTCCTCCAACTCCTTCGCTCAGCGCCTGCGCCAAATCGGCCCCAGCACTCTGGACATCTGTCCACTGCTGGCCGAGACCACGCTGGACCTCATCTGCGGTTGGCCCTTGCTCACATCAGCCCAGCAACTTGTCAGCAGAGACTGAAGGATTACGGACAGAAGTGCCCAGGCCAAAAGTGCAGCACTTTTCGCCTGGGCACTTCTGTCCGTAATCCTTCAGTCTCTGCAGGAAAGCTCTGCTTCTTTCCTACAACCGAGAATGAACTGAACTGTGCAGAGACGGCCATGGGCGTCTCGCTGGGCGCTTCTGAAGCGAGGAACAAAGAGTACGTGGCTGCCATCGGGGACTTTGCGGAAGTTATTGTCTACCGCCTCCTTCGCCCCTGGCTCTTCCCCGACCGCCTCTTCTACTCCCTTTCACCTACTGGCCGTAGACAAGCTGCCAACATTCGCCGTCTCCACGCCTTCTCTACCCAGGCACACCCCCTTTTGCTGCCTCTCTAGCCATTTTCTGAGCCCTAAGTTGCCGCACCCCGCAGGCAGAGACAACGATAGGATCCAATGAATGGCTCGCATTTAGGATCAAGGCCTTAATTTTTGATTTATTAATTTTCACTCCACAATAACAGAAATCATTAAACAATCATCATTTACTTCCATGCCGCAGGTGATGCAGCAAAGGCTGGCCGAAAGGGCCAATCAAGGGAAGGGAGCCGTGCAAGCAGAGAAGCGGCCTTTCTTAGATCTCCTGCTGGACCTGGCTGATGAAGGCCGCTTGAGCCTGCGCCAGGTGCGAGAGGAGGTGGACACCTTCATGTTCGAGGTTCGAGGTTCAGCCTATCGCCCCCCAAAAAAAGGCTATGAGAACATCCAGGGCCACGATACCACTGCTACGGCCCTGGGCTGGACCCTGTACCTGCTGGGACTGCACAGCCAGTGCCAGGACAAGGCCAGGCAGGAGGCTCGTCGAGTTCTCGGTTCAGGCCCCATATTTGCTCACTCAGTCAATCGCAAGCTGGCTGGCTCAGGAGAAGCGAAGGAAGTGGAGTCAGAGCACCTGGGCGGACTGCGCTACCTAGAGTGCTGCATTCGGGAAGCTCTACGCCTCTACCCTCCCGTCCCCACCATCATGCGCCTCCTCGACGCCCCTGTCCACATTGAAACCCGTCCACCGATCACACTTTCAACCCCCCAATTGAGACCTGTGAGGATCGGAAAGTTGCAGAGGGAGGGCATATAGAGCTGCCCAGCGGCACCTGGGTCCATATCCCAGTCTATCAGCTGCACCGGGATCCTGAGCAGTTCCCTGACCCTGAAGAGTTCCAGCCGGAACGCTTCGAGCCTCAGGTGGCCGCCCTCCGCCACCCCTTCGCCTACATCCCCTTCAGCGCCGGGCCTCGCAACTGCATCGGTCCCCTTTTCCCACCCCACCCAAGGCGCCCCTCCTCTGACCTCAAAGGCATATATGAAGGGCAGCGATTCGCCATGATGGAGGCCAAAACGCTGCTGGCCAGGGCTCTGTTGGGGCTGTCCTGGACAGCCTGCGAAAGCGACCCTGCTCAATTGCTGCCAGCTTTCCAGATGGTCCTACGACCTACTGCTGGCATTCGCCTGAGATTCACGCCACTCTGACGCCTCTTCTCTTGCTCCCTTTTGCTGTCTTTGTCCTCCAGAAACTCTACAGTGTGATCTTTACTTGCAGGAATCACTCACTTTGATCAGCTACAAAAAGGCCGAAGCTGATCAAAGTGAGCGTTTCCCGCGACAAAGATCGCCCTGTAAAAAGGCCCTAACCGAGCACGGAGAGGAGGCGAGCACGGGTGGTCCCGAGCAGAGTGAAGCCTAGAGAAGAAAGGTAGCGCTCCAAGGAAGCAGCCAGAAGAAGGTAGGGCGGCAGCAGCAGGGCCACCTGGGACACTGAGGAGGCCAGCACCACGTAGGAGTACTGCAATGGCTCTCTGCCAGTAGCTCAACCCAAGGCACCGAGGGGGTGGGCAGTAGTTGACCCAGGCGTGCATGAGGCGAACGCTGTTGATGTACTCGTAGAGGAGGGAGACGGAGATGACGGCGATGAACAGGACCCCCGTCACCAGGTCCGCTATGGCCAGGGCTCCGAAGTACAGCAGGTAGGAGCGTCTGAGAGTTGAGAGGAGCAGTGAGAGGGGAGGAAGAAAGGCAGAGAGGGACCGAAAGATGGGCCGTGTGAGGAGCATGTAGATGAGGAGGAGGGACTCGGCGATGGAGAGGGCGGCGAGGCAGGTGCCGAAGACGGTGGTGATGTAGAAGCGGACCTCCAGGTTGGGGCTGGGCAGGTAGCAGTCGTCGGGGACGGGAGCCAGCGTTGTGCCTATAGCCACCTCCACCAGCTTCGTCCTATTCGACCACCCCATCCCACTCCTCCTCCTCCTCCACCCTCAGTTCAGACTGCCCATCTCTGCAGCAGTGGATGTGCCTCCTGCGTCGGAGGAGGGGGTGGGGAGGGGAAGTTGCTGGAAAGAAAGAGATGGGAAAAAGCAGGGGCTTGGGCATCTGGGTGAAGAGGCGGGCTGGTGGAGGGCTTGGGCCTCTCTATTGAGTGCGCTCTCAAAAGCTTCGCTCCCAGGCCCCCGCCCGTCCATATCCCATATATAGGAGGCCGTCAGAGCATTTGCATAGGCAAGCAGGCCAACTACTGCCTCATAAATGAAACACCTCCGGAGGTGCCAATCGTCCCCCGGAACAGAAGGCACCCATCCTCCACCTCCTCCCTCCTCCCTCCCTAGCGACACTGGAGAAGATGGGTGGGCAAAAAAGGCCAGGCCAGCTGTGATGCTACAAGGAGGCAGCGAAGAGCTCAATTACGAGCGGGGCTTAGGCGCTGGGGCAAAGCGGGGAAGAGGCGGAGGAAGCATTGGCCTTTCCTTCCGTCAGTCGCGCTGGGGGCAGGCTTCTCTTCCTTGCCTCCCAGAGTCGCTCCCCCCACCCGCCGTCCCCGATGGCATGTCAGAGATTGCCGCCCCTGCTTACGTTTACACCAGCCGCCTCCCCCCTATTCCAGCAGCTAGCGTCCTGTTTGTCCTGCGCCGATAAAAAAGCGGGAAATGGATGAGGCCAGATTAGAGCGCGCACTGTTTTGGCTGGCCGTTGATAGATGAGGCTGGCCACAATTCCTGGCCATTCCTCAGTCACGGCTCTAGGAAGCAATACGCATCTATGACTCCTCAGTTTTCAATTGGTCCCAATTGCCAGCGTCGTCTCTGCCCATGACTTGCAGGTCCTGGAATCTAGGACAGAAAAAAGGCTGACAGGGTTTGAAAGGGTAGGGGGGAGGCTGTGGGGACATAGATTGTGCCGTGTATTGGCGTGAAAGTAGAGCAGGGGCGCCCGTTTTTGCGTGTAGCGGAGCGGTGAGAGAGATTGAAGGAGGTCGGGGAGGCTGCAAAAAAGCAGCAGAGTGGCCTGCGCCTCGTATTTCAGCGCCCTGCGAGTGTGCGGGTCATAAGCAGACGCGCCTGGGAAAGTTCGCCTCCCAACACTCCCTCACAATCCCCTCACTCCCAGCCAGCAACTCTCAATCACTGCCAGCTCATCAATATGAGTCGCAAAAGTCGTCGGCTAGTTAAAGCGCCCCCCCGCCTCACTGCCGTTGTGAGGGTGATTAAGCTGGACTGGGCTCTGACAGGAGGGTTTGAAAGGACTGTGGATGGAGGCACACAGCTGGGGCGCGAATAGGAGGCTAGAGATGACAGGAGAGGGCCCGGAAAGCGTCCCGATTAGCTGGAATGCGACGTGCGGAGGATCCTGCGGCGCCGCTTCGCACACCCCCTTTCCTAAGCTTGCCGCACAAAAACGCAGCTCTCTAGGCAGGAAGGGGGCCCCCTTAAGGCGGCCTTTGTTTAGGCAAACAGGCACTCCCAGCCCATAGCCTCCTGCCCCCTTTGCCGCCACCTCTCCCATCGCCTGGCGCATTCCGCTGGCGGGCTTTACTGCCAGATCATTCCTAGCATGAGCCCCTCCCAACCAGGCCTTTTCCGTGAACGAGCGTGGGGCATTGGAAGATTGTTTGTGAGCACAGAACATGTTTTTGATCATGCCGAGGACAGACGCTGCTGCATTAAAATCTCATGCTGCTTGGACATTTTTTGCAGGGAGGGACCTGGCTGCCTACTGGCAGTTAATTCAATCAACGAGGTATTCTCGGCTTTCGCCAAGATGCGCGGCCTCTGTTCCAAGCAATATTGCCAAAACCCAAGGAGTTATGATTGTTTTTTTATTTTGAAACATCAAAATTATAAGTTTTGGGAAAAAATCCATAAATATCGCAAAATCCCAAAAAAAACCTGTCAAGCCACAACCTAGGTGGAGCCTCAAGCCACACAAAAATGGGGTAACTGCTTAAGCTGGCCTTCGGCCGCGCAAAAATTTAGAATATTTTGCTAACTGGAGAAATTTTTGACGAATTTCGCAAATAACAACATAGTCCAAATATTTCAAAAAACTAACAATCGATTGAATTGTAGAAATGCACTATGCGGCTTCGGCTGCTATGAAGAGCATACCAGATACAACAGAAATGGCAAGGTTTAAAAATTTGCGTTTTAATTGGATTGATGTTTTTTGACCGCAGAGCGGCCCGAAGGGCCGCTCCGCGGTCTATAGAGGTTACTAAACTTTTGTCCTCATATATATATATATATATACAGATATATATATATATATATATATATATATATATATATGTATATGTTCCTCGAAGTGTTGTTCCTGACCGAATTCTCAACGGATCTTGACAAACTTTTTTTTCCTGAAAGGTAATAAAATATTAAGAAGATCTGGAGGGGTGGAACTGGTCCCAGAGCTTTTGAAACATTAAATTTTGGGTAGAAATGTTGGAAAATTGGGCATGATGGGATCCGTTGAATTCTCAACGGATCTTGGCAAACTTTTTTTTCCTGAAAGGTAATAATATTTTAGGAAGATCTAGAGGGGTAGAACAAGTCCCAGAGCATTTGAAACATTACTTTTTTCGGGTAGAAAGGTCTAAAATTTGGGTATGTTAAGAGCTCTGCGGTCACCTATTGCGCTCTGCGCCATATACTTGTTTTAGTTTACCTCCACTCGGAATTAAAAAGTTCTCTATGCACCCAGTGTTCAAAAGCACTGCCCACAAACAATTGACTGGACATTTTGCAAGCTGTCCCACATTTACCTTTCCGCTTTGGTTGCTTTATCAGTAATGAATCGTTGTCTACAAAACCTCGGAAGCATACCTGTCGGAGAGGAGAGGCGGGGGGGCGCACACACGTACCACGTCTGCCAAGCCAAAAATTTTCATATGGCAGACCATCAAAATATAAAATTTTCTGCCAAAAATTGGCAATTTTTCGCATATTTTTCATAATTTTCCTTTAATTGAGTTCTATGCTCGGAAGCATGTGGACTGTGATAGTTGGCAGTATGTTTGGGAGCTAGATTCTGGCGGCTCTGTCGGGACGGGAGAGGCCCAAGCTTCTCCGCCTAGGCCTAGGCCCATTAGCTATGCGCTAAGCTTGCTAATTCCTTTCCAAAATGCATCATGAATGGCTTAGGAACGCGTTGTTCAATTGAAGAAATAAATCGCTGGGCTGGCTCCTAGAACCCCCCCCCCCAAGATATACACCCCCCCAAGATATACACCCCCCCCCCCAAGAATTACACCCCCCCCAAGGCATATATATTGAAAATTTTTTTATTGCCTTAACATACTTCTCTTTACATATCTCGAAATTTAAACTCACGGAATTTTTATATAAACAACTATATACCTACTTTTTACTGCTACTAGTTAGTCTGCCTACTACCAGGAGTAGTACTAGGATACTGTTTACGGCAACCCCTTAGGCTTAGTCAAAATGCGCGTATACTGTGGCAGTACCACCCATAGTTGCTTAGGAGCCATGGTCCATACTGTGGCAGTACCTACTAGTTGCTTAGGAGCCATGGTCCATACTGTGGCAGTACCTACTAGTTGCTTAGGAGCCATGGTCCATACTGTGGCAGTACCTACTAGTTGCTTAGGAGCCATGGTCCATACTGTGGCAGTACCTACTAGTTGCTTAGGAGCCATGGTCCATACTGTGGCAGTACCTACTAGTTGCTTAGGAGCCATGGTCCATACTGTGGCAGTACCTACTAGTTGCTTAGGAGCCATGGTCCATACTGTGGCAGTACCTACTAGTTGCTTAGGAGCCATGGTCAAAACTGTGACAGTACCTACCTACTATTAACTACAGTAAAAAGTATGTATTTAATCATCTACATGAAAATTCCGTGAGTTTAAATTTCGAGATATGTAAAGAGAAGTATGTTAAGGCAATAAAAAAATTTTCAATATATATGCCTTGGGGGGGGGGGGGGGTGTATATCTTGGGGGGTGTATATCTTGGGGGGGGGTGTAAGTCTTGGGGGGGGGGGTTCTAGGAGTCAGCCAATCGCTGTTTAGTGAATTCATTCACAATGACACAATGCTGCGAAAAGGGACAAAGTTTAGAGTGCTTATGTAATTTGCTAAAAGCAGAAAGACAGGCATGTTCTAAAAGGATAACAAAAGGCAAAGTTAATGCGTTCAAAATTGATAGTTTTCCCATTTGGAGCACTACAAGTGATGAGGTGAACGAAAACTGTGAAAAGAGAGCACTTTTTGAATATTGAATATGAAGGCAGTTTATGGTGTCTTCATTCTCAATCACCGAACCGATCATTCTCGTACCGGTCACCTCATGCCCCACGACGTTCTTTCCACCCCCTTTTCAATTTATCTTACTCCATCATTTATTGTCATCAGATATTCGTTAGGTAGCAAACAAAACATATTGGCAATTGCCACCGATGCTGCTTTGGATGTTGCGATCTCATTCGTTCTGTCTTCTTGTACACGCCTCCATCTATAGATTTTAGTTTATTTTAAAATATGATAATTTTTCTGTGCTTGGGGACAATTTGGTCAAATTTCGTGAAAATATTAAATTACAAAATCTATACACGCATCCATCTATCCATCCAATAGTGTTTCAGCCTTATTTTTGCTAAGTTGAAAACCTTGATGCATACACAATGTGATATAGAACAATTTTCTTTATTTCAACAAAAAAACATGCAAATACGAAGTTACGAAAAAGGGGAAATTATCCATTTTACAAAACTAAGTTTAACACAACTAATTACACAGTAACAAACCTTGTATGAGCAAAAAATCAAACCTTGTACATTTGAGTTCTCGTGTCACTCTTTGGAGGAAAATAAGTTTTGCTAGATCAATACCAAAGAGTATGTTGCAATTTTATGGTCTTTTCACAGCCTCGGCGCGGCGAGGGATGAGAATGCGGCTTGGTGAAGGGTGCTGAAAAAAAGCGCTCGGGGACAGCTCAGCTTGGCGCAGGATAGGAAGCGTGGGCTCTGCGTAGGTGCCAGAGAGAAGCTAGTGGGCTGTAAAGTTGGGGCTCGTGGCTGAGGCGTGTTGAGGCGCTGAAGAATGACTGCCGGAAGGCTCGTTTAAAGCCGCCCCTTCTTTTGCCCGCGTGGGGACTCATTAGGTGCGAAGGTGCGGGGAAAGCCCGACAGCTGGCCCAGCAAGTGTCCCTACTGCCTGTCACCAGCTACCCATTCTTCCTCCTACCCAGTGAGACTTTCTATTCAATTATTTCTCCCCCCCCCCTTCAGAGTAAACCGCAATCTTACGCCTGGTGTTAGGGAAGGGGGGCGCAGATTGAAAGGCGCTTGTTCTCCGATTTCGCGCACCTGCCTGTCTTTTTGCCCTTCGCGCCACATCTGTTCTCTGGCGAAAGAGCTGGGGGCAAAAAGGATGTTCCAGAGGGTTAAAGGAGGGAAGAGAGGAGGCCTCAGCTGGCATGTAGCGAGCCGCACTAACTCCACACATTCGTCTTCCAATCCGTCGCCTGCCCAGGATGACTTCCCCGACGAAGCCCCCGCCCAAGGGTGGGCACAATCTGCTCGGCCTGGGCACCGAGGTGGGGATTGGAGCTTAGAGAGGAATGGGTGGAGGGGCAATTGTTGGCAGGTGGAGGCGATTCTGGCCGGGGTGCTGGCCTACCTGGCTATTGGGAGCCTGATGATGTTCTTCTGCTGCTGCATGTCCAAGCTCTGGATCTGGAACCGGCGCCGTCTGATTCGGAAGAAAAGAGCTGCGGAAGGCCTCGACTCACAGGCTTACTTTCGGGACAGCGCGGATTTCACACAGGTTTACCCTGCTCTTTGAGATCTGCTGGGAGGGGTTGGAAGTCTTTATTTGATGCTTATGTGGCTTGCAAATTAAAAACGGATGAAGACTTTCTACTCATTCCTGTATTGTTCAAGTTTCCTATCCTGTCTAATGCTTCGAAGTTAGAGGCAAAATAATAATTTTTCTGGAATGCAGGCACAATACTGCAAAAGGTGAGGAAGGTTGCAGGCTGTGCTGGAGGGAAGGATGGACTTTGACAGTGAAACTTGAGTAGGCCTTTTTTGACTTGTGATATTTTCCCTCGCCTCCCTTCTCTTGCCTCTTTTTTCCTCCGGTGCTAATTTGCTGAAAAGTGTCTAAATTAGAGCAACTGCAGGGCAGTTGTGCTTCAGCCATTGTGATATCACCACCAGCCTTTCTTCTTGCCTTTGTAGAATTTCAGCATCTGCCAAACGCAACCCATTTCCAGCCAGTCAGATCAAAGAACGGATAGTGGACCTGAATCTGTATAGCCTCGGAAATCTCCTCCGCAGTTCGATTCTGCCCGTAATAGTCGACAAACTGTCCGGTGGGGTCGATGAGGTACATGATCACCGTATGATCCACCTATAAGCCAATCCCATGCTGGTGGCAGGCAGTGAGGTATGAAGAGCGGGCAAACAATGTAGTCGTTGAACTCGTCCTTGGGCCCCTGTGAGAAGTAGACGCGGAAGGTTCGCGTCACCTTCTGCACCTCCTCCTGGCTGCCCACGAAACCGATCAGGTCGGGCGAGAACTCTGCCATCCACATCTCCCTCACCTCCTGCCCCTGCCTTCTCGTCGCAGGCCCTAACCGGCGCAGTACTTTTTCACAGCCTCTGCAGTGTCCCTGGCCGGGTCCACGGTGAAGAAAAGGGGCACGATGGGCTCCGGAGCGTCCCGGTCTTTCTCTGCACCGGGTGTGCAAGAAGGAATGATTGGGTAGGGTAGGGAAGCCAAAAGAGGAGGTGAACCGACAAGGCCGGCCACTTTGATCATCTTGTTCAGCTCGTCCGGGCAGATGTCCGGGCAGTGCGTGAAGCCGAAGTAGATCAGAGTCCAGCGCCCCCTGTGTACCCTTGTTGAAGGGGAGGGGGGAGAGAAAGGATTAGGAGGGCCAACAGATAGTCCTGCTCGCTCTCCACCTTCCCAGTGCAGGCGTTGGTGAGGCTCCAGGGGCCGCCTATCAGGGACTTCCCGATCGTCTGTCGCCGCTGCTTCTCTCGCTCTGCAAAACGTTTGGATGCCATTCTTCTCCCAATCCCCTCTGACCAGACCTTCGTCCTTCTTCTTCTCCAGCCGCCAGATGTGGGCCACCACGGCGCTGCCGCCGAACACTGCGATGCCGAAACTCCACCAACTGATCGGCTGCAATGTTCACAATTGACGCTGGGGAGGAAATATGGGAAGGAGGGTGCCAACTCCGTAACGAGACTGCTTGTTCTGCTGTTCGAAGCGAGGGGGAAGCGGCGGACCTTCGCTGGCCAAACGTCTAGCTGTCCAGCAGACACTTCTGCCCTGCATCTGGTAAATCGATTTCCTATCTAATGATTCTAAAGGGCGATTGGAGACAGTGCTCTCTTGAAATCCGCAGGGGAGCTGGCGAAAAGCGAAGCTGGTGGAGGCCAAAAGACTGGCGGCCCTTTTGCCTGTCATCTTTGCAGCTGATGTAAGGTTGCTAGGCTCCAATCGCTTCTGCTTAGCTCTGCCTTTCAGTCAGGTGGCAGCGGCGCCAGTTCAAACTTTTTCCTAGCTCAAAATAGTTTTTTTTATAATCAGTCAGCTGGCAGTGTTTGACGCTGAGGCTGGAGCAACTTAGACAATGTAACAAAATTTTCCTCCCAAAACTCGCAATGTCGAATGAAAAAGAAAATAATTAGACAATTTAGCAAAAATTTTCCTCCCACAATTGGCAATGTCGAATGAAAAACAAAATAATGGACGAATAATATAGTGCACCATGATGCATGAAGGCAGGCATGACAATGTGGGGGGGGGGGGGGGGTATTCTACTAGAAAGGCTGGGAGTAGGCAGAGGAGGAGGCCAGGGACTCCCCGTCATCACTGGCCAGACTTTTCCGCACCACGCCGCCGCCTACCAGATAGTGGGTCTCCTCTGCTGCCCAACCAACACGTTGCTGAAACACTTGCTCCCATTTCTTTCTTTCATTTCTCTTAGTCCTCAGCCAACGGAACGAGCAGTTCCCCGTTTGCAACTGAAGCTTAGGCGAGGGAGGCTATAGAAGAAAGCTGAAAGAAATATATGGAGCTAATGATTGGTGTGCGCAGAAGAATAGTATGAGTGCAGGAGGGCAGGCAGTAGCAGCAGCAGGAGTGTGTCTATGGAAGCAAGCAGGACCGACGAGCTGGAAGACCCCGTGGAGGCCGTCCTCAGCGTTCTCCCCAGCGGCGGCGCCCTCCCCCTCTTCGCCAGTGCAGATGATGAGGGGTGTAATGAGGTGTGCAGGAGGGCAGGCAGTAGCAGCAGCAGGAGTGTGTCTATGGAAGCAAGCGGGACCGACGAGCTGGAAGACCCCGTGGAGGCCGTCCTCAGCGTCCTCCCCAGCGGCGGCGCCCTCCCCCTCTTCGCCAGTGCAGATGATGAGGGGTGTAATGAGGTGTGCAGGAGGGCAGGCAGTAGCAGCAGCAGGAGTGTGTCTTTGGAAGCAAGCGGGACCGACGAGCTGGAAGACCCCGTGGAGGCCGTCCTCAGCGTCCTCCCCAGCGGCGGCGCCCTCCCCCTCTTCGCCAGTGCAGATGATGAGGGGTGTAATGTGGTGTGCAGGAGGGCAGGCAGTAGCAGCAGCAGGAGTGTGTCTATGGAAGCAAGCGGGACCGACGAGCTGGAAGACCCCGTGGAGGCCGTCCTCAGCGTCCTCCCCAGCGGCGTCGCCCTCCCCCTCTTCGCCAGTGCAGATGATGAGGGGTGTAATGAGGTGTGCAGGAGGGCAGGCAGTAGCAGCAGCAGGAGTGTGTCTATGGAAGCTAGCGGGACCGACGAGCTGGAAGACCCCGTGGAGGCCATCCTCAGCGTCCTCCCCAGCGGCGGCGCCCTCCCCCTCTTCGCCAGTGCAGATGATGAGGGGTGTAATGTGGTGTGCAGGAGGGCAGGCAGTAGCAGCAGCAGGAGTGTGTCTATGGAAGCAAGCGGGACCGACGAGCTGGAAGACCCCGTGGAGGCCGTCCTCAGCGTCCTCCCCAGCGGCGGCGCCCTCCCCCTCTTCGCCAGTGCAGATGATGAGGGGTGTAATGAGGTGTGCAGGAGGGCAGGCAGTAGCAGCAGCAGGAGTGTGTCTATGGAAGCAAGCGGGACCGACGAGCTGGAAGACCCCGTGGAAGCCGTCCTCAGCGTCCTCCCCAGCGGCGGCGCCCTCCCCCTCTTCGCCAGTGCAGATGATGAGGGGTGTAATGAGGTGTGCAGGAGGGCAGGCAGTAGCAGCAGCAGGAGTGTGTCTATGGAAGCAAGCGGGACCGACGAGCTGGAAG
Organism: Ptycholaimellus sp. GST1_10; assembly: GCA_030248095.1. Taxonomy (NCBI): domain Eukaryota; kingdom Metazoa; phylum Nematoda; class Chromadorea; order Chromadorida; family Chromadoridae; genus Ptycholaimellus; species Ptycholaimellus sp. GST1_10. The sequence continues at coordinate 18,950 of JASANA010006336.1, forward strand.
ACCCCGTGGAGGCCGTCCTCAGCGTCCTCCCCAGCGGCGGCGCCCTCCCCCTCTTCGCCAGTGCAGATGATGAGGGGTGTAATGAGGTGTGCAGGAGGGCAGGCAGTAGCAGCAGCAGGAGTGTGTCTATGGAAGCAAGCGGGACCGACGAGCTGGAAGACCCCGTGGAGGCCGTCCTCAGCGTCCTCCCCAGCGGCGGCGCCCTCCCCCTCTTCGCCAGTGCAGATGATGAGGGGTGTAATGTGGTGTGCAGGAGGGCAGGCAGTAGTAGCAGCAGGAGTGTCTATGGAAGCAAGCGGGACCGACGAGCTGGAAGACCCCGTGGAGGCCGTCCTCAGCGTCCTCCCCAGCGGCGGCGCCCTCCCCCTCTTCGCCAGTGCAGATGATGAGGGGTGTAATGAGGTGTGCAGGAGGGCAGGCAGTAGCAGCAGCAGGAGTGTGTCTATGGAAGCAAGCGGGACCGACGAGCTGGAAGACCCCGTGGAGGCCGTCCTCAGCGTCCTCCCCAGCGGCGGCGCCCTCCCCCTCTTCGCCAGTGCAGATGATGAGGGGTGTAATGAGGTGTGCAGGAGGGCAGGCAGTAGCAGCAGCAGGAGTGTGTCTATGGAAGCAAGCGGGACCGACGAGCTGGAAGACCCCGTGGAGGCCGTCCTCAGCGTCCTCCCCAGCGGCGGCGCCCTCCCCCTCTTCGCCAGTGCAGATGATGAGGGGTGTAATGAGGTGTGCAGGAGGGCAGGCAGTAGCAGCAGCAGGAGTGTGTCTATGGAAGCAAGCGGGACCGACGAGCTGGAAGACCCCGTGGAAGCCGTCCTCAGCGTCCTCCCCAGCGGCGGCGCCCTCCCCCTCTTCGCCAGTGCAGATGATGAGGGGTGTAATGAGGTGTGCAGGAGGGCAGGCAGTAGCAGCAGCAGGAGTGTGTCTATGGAAGCAAGCGGGACCGACGAGCTGGAAGACCCCGTGGAGGCCGTCCTCAGCGTCCTCCCCAGCGGCGGCGCCCTCCCCCTCTTCGCCAGTGCAGATGATGAGGGGTGTAATGAGGTGTGCAGGAGGGCAGGCAGTAGCAGCAGCAGGAGTGTGTCTATGGAAGCAAGCGGGACCGACGAGCTGGAAGACCCCGTGGAGGCCGTCCTCAGCGTCCTCCCCAGCGGCGGCGCCCTCCCCCTCTTCGCCAGTGCAGATGATGAGGGGTGTAATGTGGTGTGCAGGAGGGCAGGCAGTAGTAGCAGCAGGAGTGTCTATGGAAGCAAGCGGGACCGACGAGCTGGAAGACCCCGTGGAGGCCGTCCTCAGCGTCCTCCCCAGCGGCGGCGCCCTCCCCCTCTTCGCCAGTGCAGATGATGAGGGGTGTAATGTGGTGTGCAGGAGGGCAGGCAGTAGTAGCAGCAGGAGTGTCTATGGAAGCAAGCGGGACCGACGAGCTGGAAGACCCCGTGGAGGCCGTCCTCAGCGTCCTCCCAAGCGGCGGCGCCCTCCCCCTCTTCGCCAGCGCCGACGGCGGCATCCTCCTTCTGCCACTACCCGCCCGCCCAGCCCAGCCCATCGCCTCCCCGCCCTCCAGCACTCCCGCGTAGGCTGGCAAAGGGCCAACTCTCTCTGCCCCTCAGTGGTGGCGAGGGAAGTGGCACTTCCACTAACCAGACTTGGTCTTCAGGAGTGGGGGTTTGGGTCGGTAGCCGACGGGTGCAGCCTTGGGCCCGTAGCGTCGTCGATCGCCGATGCTGGTGCTGGAGTTGAGCGAGTCCACGGGGGAGTTCAGCGCCTGTACTTCTCTGTTGTGGTGTATGCAAGGGGCTTAAAGAAAGAACTAGGGACCTTGGTGGTGGAGAGGGAGGATTTGCGAGACTTCACGCTGTCCATGCTAATGGAGCCTGGGCATAGGAGCTGAGTAGGAGGTTAGGACGGAAGGACTAGATGGGAACCGGTGAGAACGGAAGGTATGGGGACGTTGGAGAATCGGATCAGCTCACCACGGGCGATGATGTCGTCTATGTTGGGCACTGCCAGCGGAGGGGGCCCTGCTTCTCTGCAACTGGCCCCCAGTCTCCAATGCAAACTAAATGCCTCCACTCTTCTCCCCTGTCCTGTTTGCCAGTCACTTTGTGGATGCGTTCTTTCTGGCTGCGCCTGAGGCCACAAAAGTTCACACCAGTTTATTGCTTTGCTCAAAGCGGCAGGAGGAGCAGGCCAGCAGGAGACAATCACACTGGGACAATCTTGGAGGGCGCCAAAACATCAGAAGGGCGGATTGTGGCCTCAGACGCAGTCCAGAGGAAACGCAACTGGAACTGAAAAAGGGAACCCAGGAGAACTGAAAGGAACTATCCAGTCCCTAAAGAGAAAGGAAGAGGAGGAACAGAGAGAGCAATATGACTGGCTGAGGCCACAATAAAGAAGGCCCCAGGGGGCTGGGCGCAGGAAGAAGTTCTCAGGCCTTGCTATGACCGCGGCTACTGATCTCAGAGCTCTTGCGGCTGGCGTACGGGGATTTGCTGCTAGCGCCCTTGGTGGAGGGGCGCCGGTGGGGGGAACTGCGGCGTCGATCCCCCTTGGCCGCCCCATTCGCTGCCTCGCTCTTCATCACTCGCGTCAGCGGCTTGTTCTGTCCCACTGCGCCCAGCCACAATCGCTTTCTCAGCTCAAGGAGGGGTGGGGAGGTACTCATCATGACGCTGGTGGGAACACCGCCACCGGCCATGCCCATCCCCGGCATCCCCATCATCCCCGGCGGCATCAGGCCTCCAATTGGGGGGATTGGCGTCCCGCCCATGGCGCCCATCTCCATCATGTGCCTCAATCGCCCCTCCCTCTTCTCCCCCAGCTCCCCTCATGAGAGCTTGAGGGCACCTGCGAAGCATCTGACCGGTGAAGGACTCCACGAAGGCCGACTGGGAGCCGGAGTGACTGTAGCGGTAGGAGAAGAAGCTGAGCACAATGGCCAGGACCAGGATGCAGCCGCCCACGGACAGGCCGATGACCAGCAAGTTGGAGCCCTCCCCGCCGCCACCTCCGCCCACATATCCGCCTTTGCTGCGTCTCCTACTGGAGGCATCCGTCGTCGTCACCATGCCCTCTTTCACTGACAACCCACCTTTGCTGCTCCTCCCCTGACTTAGGCGAGGCAGAAGGGGAGGGGACCGAGGAACTCGTAGTCTTTGGGCTCCACCTGGAGCATGACCTGGTGGAACTTGGCCGGGATGCTGCCGTCCTTGGAGCAGACGGCCAGCGTGGGCTCCTGCTCCATGATGGTGGCCATCTTGGAGCGCGCCGTACCGCAGTCCTCCGTGTGGAAGGGGAAGGCCACGTAGACGATGGCATCCAGGCCCGCGCGCTTCTCGTCCTAACCATCGCTGCCTATTCTCTTTGAAGGAGGGCCAAAGGGCTGGAACCGCAAAGAGGCCGAAGACCTCCTTCTTGATGGCGTGAATGTTGGCGAAGACGACGAGGACCTTGGCGATGCCGGGGGCGCCGGAGTAGACGTTGTCCCAGAGGTAGCTGATGGCCCCCGACATCCCCGTCACCCCGCTCTGCTCGGCTTTGAACATGCCGCCCTGTGTGTGTGTAGGAGGGTGGCAGGAGGGATTGTAGGAGGGTGCAGGGGGTGTATTGGGGACCTTGAGGACTTCGGCGTTGACCTGGCGCGGGTCGGCGGTGAGCTTGAACAGCTCATAGTACTTGACCTTGCCCCAGCGGACGTGGATGGTTACGACGGTGAAGCGGCTGTCCTGGGGCAGCTGGGGGATGAAGAGGTTGCTGATGTAGTTGGCGATGTCCCGCTGGAAAGGAAAGGGGTGAAGGAGGGGCTGGAAGTGGGGGGAGGAGCGGAAGCAGTGCCTCAAAGAGTCGACCAGCATGACCGCCGAACTTGTCGTCGCCGGAGATGAGGAAGACGACTTCGGAGGGTTTGGCCTCCTCCTCTGCGATTGCCCAGCTCAAATGCACCACCGCCGCCAACGCAGCCACCACCAATTTCATCCTCCACCTGGCAATCTCACACTTTTCTTCCTCATTTACATCCCCCTTACTTTCCACTGCCCATTTAGATGAACTGGCTGCTAGGATGTTGAGAAATTGTTGTCAGAGTGGGGAATGTAACTGGTATTGAGCAGTTGATGGGATAGAAATGCTGCTGGAGCCATGAACGAGCAGTAGTGTCAGAGCATGGTGAAGGAAGGCGGTCTGTAAGTGGGTTAGCTGATGTTGAAGGGGTGAGAAGGAGTGGAAGGTGGAAGAGCAGGGTAGAATGTTGGCGCCCAAAGGGTTCGTCTATGCATGGCCATTGGCATGGCTAAACCGCTGTGACTTCTGGAAGAGCCAAGAAGTCCGCCCCCGCCAAGGCCTCCCACACCTCCCCTCCTTCCTCCCACACTTTCCCTCCTCCCCTCCCCTCCCTCCTCCCTTCTACCCTCCTCCTTTTGCAATCCTTCTTCTCTCCTTTTTCATGCATTGCCCAGACGCCAGTTTGATCTCAAGCCCTTTTATAGCTTTGCTTCTTTTAGCTATTTCGTTATCAGACCCTATCGATTTACGCTCTTAATGAAAGCCTCATTCATTTTTGCACACTACACAAATAGAGTGATACCTTTGAGCAGTTATTTGATAGATGCTTTGATGATGCTCTTTCCAATGCAAAAAGAATCAGAACAATTGGACGTTTATGTGAAGCACAAATGCCTAATCAATTTTAAAAATCAGGCAGCGCATTCAATTTGCTATGCACTATGAGAAAACCTAACAAAATGAACAGGTGTCATTTCCACTCTAAGTGCTGTTATCACCCATCGCACGTCTATAAGCTCATTGCATCCTTCCTTAATACAACAGAATCCGTCTAAAGCCTTCAAAAATGGCACTACTTTTAACATTTCTTGCTTTGATCCTTGCAAAGACCGCTGCGTCACCAAGTAGACCAAATCAAAATAACTAGGAGCCCCTTTAAATCATACTCCTAAACTTTTGAGCCTGTAGTTGTGGAGAGAGCAGCTACGACATTGAAGACGGGACTCTGACTGGTGTTTTCGCGTCCCCAGGTGCTGCTTTCGCCTTCTTTGAAACACCTCTTGAAAGTCACAATTGTTGATCAAGTTTAAAATACTATCAGAATTGTCTTTTCTGGTTATAAATAAGGTGTCGCCAAAGCGTGAAATGAGCAGCACAAAGGTTATCCTGGGACATTCTGTGGAAGCGGAGCCTGTCGCTTCGTCCTGCATGGAGACGAGGCCATGGTGCTCCGCTTTCTACAGCTTCAGCTGGCAGAGGGACAGAGACTGGACATATTCGATGGCTTTTGGCGTCAGCTGGCCAGGTATTTCTTACCATCATTCCAAGATTTTCAATTTGTCAAGAATATTGGCTTTCTAAGACTAATGGAATTGCTGCCTGCAGTTTTTAGGCCATTTTTTGTCATTTAACGCAAACATGATGAATGTAATGGACAAGTAGTTGACAGCTGCACTTCGACAGGATGTCCAGCAGAGGTTCGTTCAACTTCCGCCTTTTTCACCGTGAACTTCTACGGAGCTAACTCTGCATCGCAGTCCACCAAATGGCTAGGCCTAATGTAGTCATGAAAAACAGATCAATGAAGATATAAGGTGGATTATAGGCTGGCCATCTTCTTTGCAGCAACTTTGGGCCCTGTTCAGCCAACACCCACGACAAGTATAAACAGATCCCTAGCATTGTTGCATTTCCTTTTGCATTCATTTCATTGAGGTTTACCCATAATATTAAGTTAAGCTTTCATGATTCAATACTGTTCTTCTATGCCCAGAGGCCAGATTGATACAGGCAGGCTTGGTAGAAAAGTTCCCGCGTAAACTGCAGATCCAGTCCCGCTAAGCTGCCTTACATGCTACGAGCTGTATGAGGCGGGGGCAAGGGAGGACGGGGTGTACACACTGCGCCTCTACGATGGGCGTCAGATGCGCTCGCTAAAAGCCCTCTGCGACATGTCCCGCGGCGGTCTTACTGTCATACAGCAGTTTGCTACACTTTTCTATTCCTATTTCAATTATGCTTTTCTCAGTCGCAGTTTAACTTTCTCTCTGCGAATTTGCTGTTGTATCATGTAATCAACTTGTGTGGTAAACTAACGATAAACGGTATGTACTGCATCAAGCATTAACGAATGTTCAATCTGAAGGCGGCTGAACGGGGACGTGTCATTCGCGCAGGACTGGGCGATGTACAAGGAGGGTTTCGGGGAGCTGGGCGCGGGCGGGAGCTTCTGGCTCGGCCTCGACGCCATCCACATCCTCACCAACTACTGCGCTCTTAGCCGAGCTCGCTTCGATGTGCAAGCATGCAACGGCGACAGCGCCCTCGAGGACTATTCCACCTTCATCGTCCACTTTTCCTTCGGATTGGCTGAGAGAAAGGGAGGATGAGGAACTGGAGGTGGGAGATGAGGCGTCCAACTATCTACTGCGAGTGGAGGGGGCAAGCGGGACGGCTGGTGATGGCCTGCATTTGGACGAGACTCTAAATTCCGCCAACGGCGTTGCGTTCTCTACCCTGGACCGAGATCACGACAATTCCGCTGACAGCTGTTCCATCGTTTACAGTTCCGGGTCAGCCCTTTTCATGTCAGCCGTTTTCATTTCTTTCTCGTTATTTAAAGACAAGCTTCATTTTATACGCCTCATTCTAATAGCCTGGATGACAGTGAAGATGAAGGGGGTGGTGGTTCAATCGCTGTGGCTACTCTTTGCCCAATGGCATCTACAAATTCGGCTGCCCAAGCAAGCCGGACGACTGGGCCAGCATGCACTGGTATGGCTGGCCCACGCCCACCTGCTGTACCAGTCTGGCCGGCATCGCCATCAAACTCCGCCCTGCCTAGCTATATTCCTTCCATCCTTCACTGCTCGACAAGAGATGCAAATAAACTTCAACCGTGGAAACATGACAGCACAGCACAATTTCGAAGCGGCAAAATTGGCAAGTGTGACATACTTTTTTCCCCTGAAAGCTAAAGTGTGCCGCTTGGATCCTGGCAGGGTGGAACCGGTCTCGGACTGTTAGAAACATCAAATTCCGGAGTTAAAAAGTTTTCCCCAAAAGTGAAAATTTTTCTCCGTAGCTGCTGAACGGCTGAAAAATTTCACACAAGACTTGAGTTTTTTGTTCACAATGCATAGCTGCTGATTCTAAATATGTGCTTACTTTTGAATTTGGTTGAGAAACCGCAGACTTTTCCTTTTGAGTGAAGAATTTTCAAGGTTGCTTGGGAATTTTGGGGCATGTTGAGCTCCGCGGTCACCGATTGCGCTCTGCGCTATATACATTTTATTAATTTTTCTTGATTTATGGATTATGTCCTGTTGATTCAAAAATATGAGCAAACATATCTTTTTTCAACTGGCCTTCTTTTAGTATTTGGATGAGGCAGCACAACTCTTCGAATACCTTGTTTAAAAACAAAACCTTGTTTTACCTTCCGAAAATGTAATTAATATTTATTGATTTATAGATTATGTCCTGTTGATTTAAAAATATGAGCAAACAAATCTTTTTTTCAACTGGCCTTGGTTTTGTGTTAGGTTGACGCAGCACAGCTCTTGGAATCCATTGTTAACAAAAACCTTGTTTTACCTTCCAAAAATATGTTTTAACCAAAACATTTTACAAGAAGAGGAAGCGGTGGAGAGTCTATTCCACTCTCTCACCGCTTTTCCACTGAGGGCTCTTCATCTTTCGAGAGAACCCAGATTCACTTTTGGGCTTTGCCGCTGAAACCTCCGATATGCTGTCTTCTGTGCAACACATTTTTCAGGCGTGGTTCCAAGGCCAAGACAATGGGTAGAGAAGGTGTACTGTAAGCTGGCCGTGATGCGGCAGGCAACGTGTGAGGGGCCGGGTGACCTCCGTCCGATCGCATCGCGCATACGCATTCCTCTCCCCTCACACCCCCTCTCTACACAGCCTCTCCCTGCAAGCCATGCTGCCGCCCGCTGCTCTGTAACCTCCATGTGACACTCCTCCCCTGCCTCCATGACCATCCTCTTCAAGGACCACTTCTGGGTACAGCCTCCTTCAGCCTCCTTCAGCAGAAGAAGTAGAGCAAATGGGCGTCTGAATTGGAGGGCGAGAAGCACGTGGGCCTGAGCGTCCTCTACGGGAGCCTCAAATCGGGCGCCGGCTCTGTGAAAGAGTTGGCGGAGTTCCTGAAGGAGCGCGCGGGTCTGGAAGAAGACGGCGCCAAGCACCAGGCCAAGTCCCTGGCCAAGGCCGGCCATTTCGCGGCCTCCGACCACTCCACCAAGGCCGCCTGGGCCCTGACCCGCAATGCCCTGGAAAGGCTGCAGCAGGGCCAGGCCAGCCTGGGCGCTCAGATTGCGGAGCTGCTCAAAGAGGTTGTGCACCTCTCAGCCTTTTTTTCTCCTCCTCCAAAGTCCAGGCCAGAGAAATGGCCTTTTTTTCTCTAGCCCGGACTTTGGAGGAGGAGAAGAAATGGTTGAGGTGCAAAAGTACGGAGAGGAGGTGGCCAAGAGGACGCGGGAGGTGAAGACGGCGGAGGCGGGGTCCTTCGAGGCCACCAACCTCATGCAGACCACCACCACCTGCCTGCAGAAGTCCAAGGAGACCTACACCAGTCGCTGTCTGGAGGCTGAGAAGCTGAGGAGGGAAAATGCCGCGCCCAAGGACCTGGCTAAGGTTGGCTGCTATTCTTCTATTTGGACTGAAGAAGAATAGAAGCGACCGTAAATATATTCGGACCGTAAAGCTGAAGGAAGCTGTTCCAGGCCGATAAGCGACGCGAGAAGGCCAAGGAGGAGTACCGAGGCACTGTTGAGAAGTACGAGGAGGTTCGCCAGCGCTTTGTCACCGCCATGGAGGCCTCTGCTGCTCGATTTCAGGCGCCCCCTCCACCTTTCCATCCCTCCAGCCATCAGCCCCCCAGCTCATTCTTCAGGAAGAGGAGCGACAGCACCTGGAACGCATGCGTCAGCTCATCGCCTCCTTCGCCCGTCACACCGCCGAAACCCACTCCATCGCCAGCCAGGCATGTCCTCCCACAGTCCATTGCTGTCCCTGCGTTTACAACAGGAAACACTCACTTTGATCAGCTGCCAGATGACTTCTGGTGAGTTTGGGAATGTCATTCACATGGGAGCCTAAAATTTAAGTTTTTATTCCCAAACCCACCAGAAGTCATCTGGCAGCTGATCAAAGTGAGCGTTTCTAGTTATAAAGATCACGATGTAAAATGAGAGCTGCAGGTCTGCGAAGAGCTGGCCGGCAGCCTGCTGAGTCTGGACCTGGAGAGCATTCTGGGCGAGCTGGCCGAGCGGAAGGGCACCGGAAGTGCGCCCCCGGAGCCGCTGGTCTTTGAAGAGCCCGACCTGGACGCCCTCCTGCCGCCAATTGCCCCCGCCGCCCAGCCCTCGGGGAGCAACGGACACGCGGAGCCTCCCGTTCCATCCACAGCCTCCTATATCTAGCCGTCGCCAGACTATCCAGCTTCTTTCCCAAGCTTGCCTGGAGGATTATGCCGGCATTCTTTTAAGAAACTGGCACCATCCTCCATACTTCTAGCCATAAAAAAGCCATCAAACTAGTCCAAGGACCGCCCCAGGCTTGCCCCTAGGCAGAAGGCATTCCAGAAACCCCCGCCGCCCCCCGCGCCTGCCGCCAACGGGCCGGAAGTTGGGGACCTTCTCCAGCTGGCTCCACACCCCGAGGACAATCACAGCCTTGCCTCCTCCCATTCCTCGTCCAACGTTTGGCCTTTTTCCTCTTCCCTCACCCTCTGGGCTCTTTCACCTCAAGGGTTGGCCTGAGCTAGGTGAGAGAACATTTGCAGAACCAGGACAGCGTGAGCAGCGGAGGCACGGCCAGTCGGTCCAAGCTGAGACTTCACCTGGGCTCCTGGAATGCTAGGAAGGAGCACCGAAGTTCGCCCTCGAACACCCCTGCCCCTGGTCTCTTGGCTCTTGGCCTTAGCTCCTTCGGCAAGGTATCTGGCTTGCAGAGAACAGCACAACGCCTACGGCAACCCAAAGCCAGCCAGCTCCAGAGCCCTCAGGTTCGGCTGTCTTCTTTCACCGCCCCCAAAAGCCACAGCCACCCAAGCGGGCCATCCAAATACCCCCCATAACTCCTCAGTCGAACCCAAATACACTGACATCTGGTGACGGGCGGCCCCCCATCTCAAAAATGCACACCATTCCCCCAGGCGGCCCCCTGAGCATCCCGCACATAGACACGGACACCGCCAGCCCCGTCCTCGCCAGCCCTCGCCAGGTGGCCAGCCTCCACCAGCCCTGTTTACCCCGACATCGCTCCCTCCCCGCCCCCCTCACCTCCTCCGCCGCCCCCAGTCGACTACAGCCCCCGAGCTCGGGCAGAAAAGTCTCTGCACCAGTTCAGCAGACCGGCAAGGCCAAGAAGGCCTCTGGGCAGGCCAAGGGGACGAAGACTACGTCGAAGCCGGCGACGCTGGAGGTGAAGCTGAGGCCGGATCAGATCCGCCTGCCTCAAAGAGGCTCCCAGCAGCAGGCCAAGCCCCCGGCCAAGGCCCCGGAAGCGGCCAAGGAGGCGGAGAGGAGCCTGAAGAGCAGCCTCAGCTTCCGCAAGGGTGAGAGGGGCCTATAGAGTGCCCAGCTGCTCTTCAGTTCACCAGTCCTGCGTCCACAGCCTCTGCATGCCCTCTAACTACTTCCTATACTTTCCATCCAGACCTCATCAAGATGATTTGTGTGCCAACGCTTTCCCTGCTCAGTTGCTCTAACCGTTTGGGCCCCCCTATTGGCCTGCGGCCACTAAAGGCTGACTAGTCAGTGTAGCGCCATTAGTCCTTCCCCGAGCAGGTCAGATGATTTGTCGGAGTGCTTGAGGTAACATTTGGCCTGCCGTTGAGCGCCTTTTAAACTAGCCCTGCGTGAAACGAGCTCCTGCCTACTTTTCATAAACAAGTGGGGAGGCATTTCCAGGCTTCTTCAAAAAGAAGGGCAAGAAGAAAAGCACCGGCGAGGTGGAGAGCAGCAAAAGCAGCGCCACGGAAGCCACCGGGTCACCATTTTATACCCAATTTATTTTCCATAGCCACCATTATATCAAAACCTCGCCACTTTGCTAACTTTTGCTTTAACGAGTTATCCACCTTACAGGAATCGCTCGTCCATAAAATGGTTTCTACTAGCTCTGGATATCTCTTTCCAATGGGAGCATAATGGGAGCCAATGGGAGCAATTTTATGCTCCCATTGGAATGAGATTCCCAGAGCTAGTAGAAACGATTTTACAGACCGGCAAAGTGTAGCGATTCCTGTTAGGTGTATAACCCTGTACTATGCCACTTGCCAATTTATCCTCCGATTTGTTCCCATCAAACCACCACTCTTCAGAAAGAGCGAGCCAGGCGTCACGGAGCCGAAAGTGGACGCAGAAGGCTACATCATCCGGGAGGACGAGGGCGCCCCTCCGCCCCCCTCCAGCTCCCCACCCCGCGACTCCGACTCCTCCGACGACGACGATGGTCTCCTCCCAGTCCCAATCTCCCACTCTCCCTAATCCCCCTCTGCCACTGCCAGAGGATGAGGCCACTCGCCGCATCCACGTGAAGATCAAGCCCCTGGACAGCGCTCGCTCGGCCAGCGGCAGCCTCAGCGACATCGTGGCCGCCATGAGCCGGAGCTCCTCCATTCAACCGCCCTCTGCGACCCCGCCCGTCCCCTCGCTCCCCGCCCCGGTCTCCGCACTGCCCAAGGTCTCCTCTGCTCCAGCTTTTCAACTCCTATTTGGCCACCTTGGACTTGTGCAGAGTCGAACGATGGACGAGCGGGATCCCTGGGCCACTGTTGGTGCTCCGCCTCGAGTACCTCTTCGACCCTCACTCACCGGCGACGGACGCTTTGCTAGAAGTTGGCTCAGTTTTCATCTAGGCAAGAAGCTGTGGTAGTGAGCATAGAGCCAAAGAGTTGGGCCTCTTCCCCTCTAGCCAGCGCTTGCCCCCCTCTCTAAAGCAGCCAGCAGCTCCAGATGAGCTCATGTCCCCGACGGACTCTGAGCGGGCTGCGGACACTGAGACGGCCTTCGGTAAGGAGCAACCGGGGAGGCGGGGAGGGGCCGAGACCTCTGGAGACCTTTGGCCTTGTTTCCGGAACTAACACCCTTTCCCCTCTCCCCCCTCACTAATACTCTAGAAGAGAGGGAGGATTGGAAGTGAATAGGCTATACAACTGATTGCAGGAGAAGGGGACTGGCCTATGGCACCGTCGCTGACCGGCAGCACTTCGAGGCCACGGCCCAGGCCTACCACGCCCACCAACTTCTTCTCCCTCGGCAAGCCTCACGTAAGCTATGCCCCCTATGCCCCAACCTTCCTCTACCCTCCAACAACCGTCCCAGGAAAGAAAACCAACTATTGGCAGGACATGAATGAAAGCAACAGCTTCTATCGCACCGAAAGCCTGGGCTCTTTGGCAGAGGATGCCTCCATACTGGGCGGCAGCCAGTACTTCCCTTCAGCTGCCAGCAAACTCCCGCTGGCCATGGCGCTCACGGAGACCGTCCACGCCATCTTCTCCGGCTCCGATCTGCAAAAGTAGCCCCTCCATTTGCCCGGAGGAGGGTTGAAGGGGCAGGTGATGGCTGGACAGGCAGAGGATCAGGGTGTTCGGGAGCGTCCACGTCTCCTTCCCCGGCAGCGCCATCCCCAGCCTCACCTCCGCCGCCCCGCCCCCGCCCCTCGCCTTCCAGCTCACCAACGCCAGTCGCCTCCAGGCCCTCATCCCCAACAAACAGGTGCCCTTCTCTCATCCGGCCTACGCTCTCATTTGCGCACTCAAACGGATGCACACCCCCAGGTTCTCTCCTCTGGTTCCGCCTTCGCCTCCTCCGCCGTTCACGAGGTAGGCGCCAGCTCTGGGTGGAGGAAAAGGTGGAGGAAGGGGCTGATTGAAAAGGTGGCGTTTGACTCCGCTGGTCTGGCCAATCAACTGCGACGTCTGGCCTGCGACAAGCCCGGGGCCCCTTTCTACAATCTCGAGGTCAGCCTGCTACTGCCGAATTTCCCGAATTTCGCCCACCTGAATTGTCCCCTATAGAGAGGTGCTCTGTGCAGGTGCTGCGCTACGAAGTTCGCTCCCCGCTTCCGCCGCTGCTGCTGCAGCTCTGGTGGAAATCCGCTCAGGACTCTGCTGATCTCCGCATCGACTATCAGTTCACTTTCCATCCTCACTTCAATCTTTGGCCAGTCAAAGGCTCTCTCTCTCTTCACAGGCTGAACCCCGGTAACGAGTTCAGCAAGGCCCTGCTCAACCCCACCTTCTCCACCCAGTTCAGCGGCGCCCGCGTCACCAACGCCGTCTCCAAGCCCGAGGGCGAGCTGTTGTCCGTTCCGCTCGCCAAGATGCTCCTATATGCTTCCTGATCGTCCAGGCTGGGGGAGAAGCTGGTGTGGCGCCTGACGACGCTGAGTGGGCTGGGCGAGGAGGGCGGGGGCTCGGGGAGCTTGAAGGCTCGCCTCTCCACCGACGGCTCTGCCACTCTCAGCCCCTCACAGACCGCCGTCAGCTTCACAGTCGCCGACACCACCCTCAGTGGCGCCTGTCTACAGGTACTCCCTTTTCCTTCTCCCACACTGCTGCCTTTCAGCCAGCGCAGATTGGTTGGTGAATGTTGATTGGTGAATATTGATTGGTGGATTTTGATTGGTGAATATTGATGGTGAATATTGATTGCTAAATATTGTTTGCTGAATTTCGATCGGTGAATTTAGATTTTTGAATATTGATTGGTTCACCAATCAATGGTCACAATCAATATTCAGCAATAAATATTCACCAAAAAATATTCACGAATCGAAATCCAACAATCAACATTCACCAAACAATATTCACCAGCACTATTGACTGGTGAACATGGATGAGTTGAGGTGGAGCATGAGCACTACCGCCTGAGTTTGCTGAAGAAGAAGCTGGTGGCTGGGAAGTACACTGTTGAGCGGGGCTCATAAACTCCCTGGCAGCACTGTGATCATTGTCTCCAGTATTCCCGCCTTCCTATCTCTAGTGCCAACTCGTCCCAGGCTTCATAGAGATGCGGCAGAGTTTCTATCTCTATTGTTCCAGGCTCTCTGCAGATTGCGCTCCATCGCTGTGATTCTCTGGCCCACGTTTTTGCTGCTGCCAGTCTCTGCCTCAATTTCACCCGGCCAATTGGGCTTGGCGCATAAATATTTTTAACAATATTTACCAAAAGGCACAGACAGGCCATCAAAGAATCTAGCGAGGCAATAAATAACATTCCTCCTTTCACAGCGAATGAGAAAACTTGAGGTCAAGTATAGGAGCTCTGCAGAAAGAAACAGCCAAAAATTGTCTACCCATAGGAAAGAGTACTGGGAAAAGGGAAAGCACAGATTCAGTGGTAGACTGGAGACGGCTTGTGGAAGTACTTGGTGGCCAACTCTTTGCGCCCATCCTCAAACTCCTGCCGCAGGGTTTCGCGTAGGTAGCGACCAGCAATCGTCAGCTCTCGCTTTGACTGCAATTTTACGCCCTCCATCATTGTCCCCGCTCCACAACGCTCCGTTTTATTATCCGACTATCAACGGACTCAGGCCAGTTTACGCCCATGGGATGGCTTTTTAAATAGGACCACTTTTATGATATACTTAACCTTCTCAAAAAAGCTCCCCTAACCTCGACAGGGAGCAGAAGCTGAGTAGGTGTTTTGTGAGTGGGCCGAAGGACGAGCTTTCGCAGGCTCACCTCGCCCTCCTCTACTATCACCGAGCCTGGACAGAGTTTGGAAAGTGAACTTGAGTGATGCAAGGTGGACTGAATAGGCGCTAGCCATCCTGGGAGAGGGTGATAAAGAGCAGCACAGGCCTGCCTTCCATGGCCTGCATCGTGAGCAGGCCCCTCGTCACCATCTCCTGCGAGGCATCCTCTGCATTCACCACCACCGACCTACATAATCAATCAACACCCCTTCAGCAAACTCCCAAACAATCGATAAAGCTGCCCCCCTACTTGAACAGGATGGTGGGCGTGGCCAGAATGGGCTGCGGCGCGACGGAGAAGGACAGGCTCTCATTGTAGGGCCCGGGGAGGGTGGCCGGGAAATGCAGGC
Source organism: Ptycholaimellus sp. GST1_10 (assembly GCA_030248095.1). Classification (NCBI taxonomy): domain Eukaryota; kingdom Metazoa; phylum Nematoda; class Chromadorea; order Chromadorida; family Chromadoridae; genus Ptycholaimellus; species Ptycholaimellus sp. GST1_10. Next base: position 34,030 of record JASANA010006336.1, read on the forward strand.
CCGAATCGCTGGGCCCAAAGCTCCACTCCCCCAGCAGCCAGGCCAGCTGCTCCAGGGCCGGCGGCACCCCTTCCAGAGGGCCTTGGATCCGGACTGCAATCCTCTGGCGCCCTAGCGGACCAGCCCTTAGAGGACGTCATTGATGGATTGAAAACAGGTGTCCGGGAGCGGGGTGCAGAGGAGGCAGGCGGCGGCGCAGTGTTGGTGGAAGAAGGCGCGTTGTTGAGGCGTTCCGCCCAGACAGAAGCCTGCGGCTGCCCAGGCCTCGCAGTCCTCGTAGATGTCCTCGCAGGGGCCTGATAGGGATTGCCATTGAGGAGGGGTGGCAGGGGAATAGTAGGGCTGGAAAGGGAATCAAATATTAATAATCCCATGGGACAGGACAGGGGCTGCTGTCTTACTGTTCCCGGTCCTGTCCCATGGGATTATTGATATTTGAATCGATTTTACGATGGCAGCGAAGGCCCATGAAGCCGGCCTGGCAGCGGCAGTGGAAGCCATTGAGGCGGTCGCTGCAGGTGGCGCCGTTGTAGCAGGGCCGCTCCACTGCGCACTCGTCGATCTCTGAATTGATACTGCGGGGTGGGTGGTTTATTTGTGTCCCCTAATACAATCAGCTATAACTCCGGACCTACTCAATACTTTTTAGCTAATATTGAGTAGGTCTGGAGTTATAGTTGATTGTATTAGGGGACACGAATAGACCACCCAGCCCATGGTAGCTCTTTCTTCCTACTGCAGAAGGAGGAGGGAGAGTAAGGAACCCAGCTCACAGCGGCGCCCTGAGAAACCGGGCGGACAGCGACAGGTCAGCTCCCCGCTTGTTTCATCCAGCCCGCACTCTCCTCCTTCTCCGCAGTAGCCCAGAGGGCAGGGGTCTGGGAAGGCTCTGTCTAGAGACTGGAGGACAGGAGTAAAGAAGAATGAAGCAACGAGAGCAGTTGGCGCCGACAAAGTGGGGGAAGCAGCGACAGCGGAAAGCGTGCCGACGGTGGTCATTCTCACAAAGACCGTTCTGGCAGGGCGCCGAGGCACAATGATCCCGCACTGGCAATTAGGACAGGAGTTTGGATTCAGGATAGGAAGGAGGGTAAGTGGGGACTTTCGCATCTGGCCCCAGTCCAGCCGGCAGGACAGGCGCAGGAGAAGGGCAGGCCGTGCTCTGAGCTGGTGTTCAGGCTGCTGCAGGTGCCCCCGGCATAGCAGGGCCCCGGGTTGCAGTAGTCTCAGTCCAGCCGAATGCTTGAGCAGCCAGCAATAGTATAGCAACAGCCTTTACCATGACCAGGGATGATCTCTGCTTCCGACTGGAGGGCTCTGGTCCGCATTCCCTCCTGCAGCTCCTTCAGGGCTGCTTTGGTCAACTGCTCTGCCTCAAAATATGCCTGGCCTATGTGCAGGGACAGAGAGCAAGACAATATTGCACCTGGCCAGGGTTGTAGTGCTGGAGCTCTAGGTCGCTCTGACCGGCAAGGAAGGCGGCAAAGTCTCGCAGAGATGGCGCATGAGTGGGCAGCGGCGGAGTCTTGGCCATCACGGGGCGTTTGCGAATGCCTCCGCCGCTTCTTCGCTCTGCTTCCTTGGCCTTCGGAGTAGTGGCCTCAACCGCAGGCTCCTGAAGAAGCCAGGTTCTGAGCAGCAGAGGCAAGTAAATAGGTCAGGACAACTGATGTTTGCCAGGCAGTAGTGTCTGGTGGAAGTGTAGTTGCAAAGGGGATGGTGGCTGGCGGGTCGTCCACCTCACGAGAGCGCTTCAGATCTGACGGGAGATACTGGAGCAGGGATTTGGAGCTGGCCTGCCTGCCTACTGCAGCAGACACACAGCGCCATGTGTGAGGTGAGGTGGATAAAGGTGGATAAAAGCACCAGAGTATGCTCTCTGCCTGGGTGGAAGAGTGATGGTGGTGGGGGGCTTGAAGGAAGTGGTGGTTGGGGGGAGTGTGGAAGTTGTGTTGGCAGCGGCAGCAAGACGTAGCTCTTCCATCGAAGCAAGCACCTCACTGGACACCGCCTCCACGTCCTTCGCTGCTCAATGCACACACTTATCATCCAAGCTGGCCGCAAAAAGATGGACTCGAAAAAAGGGCTGGGGAGAGAATAGAAGAAAGAAAGGTTGAGAAAATACAAGAAAAGAAAAATTCAGCCTATTTTTCTTTTCTTGCATTTTCGCAACCTTTTTTTCATTTTTCCGGAGAAAAAAAGAATTGACAAAATGCACCGACTTATCATTATCATAAAAACTGGCCGCAAAAAATGGTCGCAAAAAATTGAGCTCAGAAAAGAAAAAAGAAAAAAAGTTGAGAAAACAGGAGAAAAGAAAAAATCAGCTTCAGCTTCAAAATCAGTTTTTCTTGTGTTTTCGCAACCTTTATTTTTTCTTTCCTTCTGAGCAAGAAAAAACGGCTAAAAATGCAACCGCTGGAGTAGCGGTGGGCGGGCAGTGAGTGCTTGGCTGGCAGCGGCGGGGGCTGAGCTGGCAAAGAGCTCTTGTCCTCCTCCTCAGTGCTTGAACTTCTCGCGTCGGGGTCCGGGAGGAGGAAGCCGCCCAGTGGCTGGATCTGCTCCCAGTAGACGCCTTTGGTGTGGAAGATCGTCAGACTGTCAATTAGGACTGCTCGCAAGGGCTGCAGCTGAAGGGGACAAAAGAGCAGGCACGCACTAGAACTGAACGGGGCCCACAAAGTGGTCGCTGGTCCAGGACACTCTGAAGCCGTACTGCTCGCTCCAGTCCGCCTTCGTGACGGAGTTGTTGTAGTTGGTGGGGCAGTCTTGGAACTGGAGGCCTGTCAGACGATTGCTCCCTTCTCTAAGTCCAAGATGCTGAGGAGTCGGAAAGGCTACCATAAGTCTGCCAGGATCTGTCCTGGACAAAGTGACCGCCCCTCAAATGGCCGATGATGAAGCCTTCCCGCGTGGCCAGACGGGCCTGGATCAGCCAGCCTCGCAGCGGCACTTCGCTGCTTAGCTCCACTATAATTGTGCTATCATAGACAATAATAATAGATGAAAAACGGTCAATATATCAATTCTGGGGCGCCGACACACGAATTCAGAGCTACTTTTGAAGTGATTTTTTGTTAACACGCCGTTTGAGCTAGCAGAAGGCTTTTAAGAAGCGGTTTTTTGCTGTAAAATCGCGAAGAGCCCAATTCAAAGGAAAATATCATCAGCTTTATCCCTAATCAAAGTGGAAAAGAGCTACATGCTCTGAAGTGCGCCGCGACTTTTTTCATCAACATTAATTTGTATTAAAAACTTGCATGTTTCAAGTTTTAACTACATTATGCATTTATTTTAACATTGCAATTTACAGATGCTAGTATTATTGTGCTTCTGTAGCAGCTCAGTGAACACTGAATCAGGGTGGAATACAGGGTTATTAACGCTATTACAGCAATTTCAACTAGTCTCGGGGCTCTTGTGGACTTTCTAGCGGTTGGTAGAGCTGAGTCCGGCTGGAGCTGAGTCCTGAGCCGAGTCCCGGCTGGAGTTGAGTACTTCTCCAGCCCGGACGCCTTTCTCTTCACATCCCTAAACCAACTATCATCCTCTTCTACCTCACTCAAAACCTCTCCAAGCTGCTGCTGCTGCTCTTGCTGCTTTTTTCGGTTTCTGAGAAGTTATTTCGAATAAGCATTGCTTAAAAATAATGATATAACACATTAACGCCTACTACCCATTCTTTCGATGTTTCCTTATTTAATATCATTAGATGAATTAACGTCACAAACACTATAACGTGTAAGTATGGGCGCGTTTTTCCTCTATTTCTCTTTGGTGCTATGAAACTTATGACGGTAGAAGATGCAATATAATGATGATCTGTAGCTACATTTACAGGCCCATTCACTGCAATATCTCAACTGGAAGGAGCAAGATTCCTCAACTCTGTCCCTTAGATAACCCAACTGTGCCGCCCCTAAGTGTGAAAGAGAGAGAGGACCAGTGTAGAGCTGGCCTGGGCGATAGTGGTGGGTGGGCTGGGTGTTGTGGTCCAGAACTGCCAGGTGGATAGGCGCAGGCTTCGTCTGCGGGTAGCCGTGCCGACGACGGGAGGGCTGACAATCCAAGATGGGTTGCTGGGCAGGACATGAAATGGGCCTTGCAGAAAGATTACTTGAAGAGAATGCTGCATGATGCAGTCAGCACCACGTCGGTTGGCTAGACTGAGAGGTGCTGAGGCCAGCAGAAGCCAGCAAACACTGGCCAGCATGATTAGGCCTGAATCGCAGCTGAAAAAGGATTAGCGGCTATTTCCAGGAATCACAGAGCAGCCTAATTCCACGAACAGTGTGGGCGGACGGCATTCTGAGAAAGAGGTTGCTAGGAGGGGGCGGGGCCTACGCCAAGCAGGCTTGCGATTACGCATCTTTTTCTTCCGGCGCTGGGAGACAGAGAGGAGTCGGGGGAAAGGGCTGGCGACAGCTGAAAGCAGGGGGCGGCCATGAAACATGGCCGCTGACGCGATCTAACATCGCTGCAACGCCTGCTGCCCATGCTGCTAGGAGGGGGATGGGGATGGGAGCAGGGGGGTGAATCCGGCGCCGCCAGATCCAAATCGCCGCTGCCTCCCCACGCATCGCCGCGGTTCCAGTTTGTTTCCCGGCAACCAGATCTTCCCCCAGCCACCCACAGCCCCCCAGCGCATCACCAGTCCAGCCCCCGCCCACCCATGTCCAACTCACCACCCCCCTCAGTAGTCACCAGCCCCCCAGAGCCCATTACAAATGATGGTTAATCGACCTTCAGTTTCCGTCGCATGAAGAGGCGTAACTTGTGTTATTTCACGAGCATGCAGATTAGGCCTAGTCTTGCGTTGCTTTTGATGAGTGCACTGTTTCGGGTTTTTAGAGCATAGAGAGGATGCTGGAGGATTGAAGGTGGAGTAATGCGACGAAGGGCTGGTGATTGGGGAACAAAGGGCTCCAGGGTACTGAGAGGAGCTGGTGATGGTGTGGGAGTGTTTGGGGGGCCTATTGGCGACTTTTTCCACTCCACTTGGTTAGGAGAGTGTGAGTGAAGAGTTCCTAGAGGAGAGGCCCTGTTGGGGGGAGAATAGGTCAGATGTTGGGCGAGAATAGGAGTGAGAGACAATCGCGAAGACGAAGAAGCTTCTGCTCTCCGCCTCTCCCCGACCCCTCCGACCACAGCTGCTGCATCTGCAACAGCTGCTTGGGTGGTGGGCGGTTGAGGGAGGATGATGGAAAGGGGCTGGGTAGCGAGGGGTCAGTATTTCTGCTTCATAGGATTTCCTATGGAATAGAATAAAATCAAAATTATTTTTAAATTTATATTTTTTTAAATATATAATTTTATAAAATCAAAATACACTATATTTTATAATTCTGTATTTTGTGAAAATACATAATTACGGAATCAGAAACATACCCGGAGGCGGTAGCAGGGTAGGCGAGAGGAGACGCGATCCAGGCTGCTAGGCTGTGGCGGGGACTTTGTGCTCGGCTTTGGCTTCGGCTGCTGCGCACCCGTTCTCAGCTGCCAACAGGATTCAATTCATTTGCCCCTTCATCCACTTTGCCGCACTTTTCATTTCGTGAAAACGATGAGGAACCTTTTTAAAAAAGTAATACGGACAATAGTCTCGTCTGGTTAAGAGGTAAAACTTGTTTCGTAAATTTGCAACAAAGTGTAAAATAAAACTTTATTGTGAGGAACCTGGCTGTTTTTCCAAATGCTGGTCCACATAGCCTCCGAGTGGAGGGCGATGATCAGTAGAAGAAGAAGCAAACGTCCTTTCATGGCCCCAACTATTTACGCTTCAAGAGCTCACATCAATTTTTTCCCAAAATTTGTAGAAGGGACTGTCTAAACTAAGTTTTATTTGGAGAGAAAATCCAAAATTGTCCCTCATAAACCATGGAAAACAAAAATTGTTTCTTCTCGCCTGTTTCAGAGTCTCATGCCCACATTAGCCGCCTTAGAAAGGAGAAGTGATAAAAATGTAATGAAGCAAACCTCAGCAGAACATTGGGACATGTGCACAATGCCGGCGTTATTTTAGCATAAGATTACACTGGGCCTTTGAAAGGAAACGGAAGGGCTCTATTTCTGCTCCAGAGGAGGCGGGGAAGAAATGTGCGCTGCTATTTAATCACTCACAAAATGGGGGCCAAATGAAGCAGAAGAAAGGAAGGCGCCTTTACCTGCATTCCGCATTCCAAAAAAGATCACCTCTCCTCTTCCTCTACCTCTCCTCTTCCTCCTCTGCCCCGCTCAGCAGGAAAGTCACCGGCACCTGCTTTTGAGCACCACTTGTCATCAGGCCTAATAAAATACGGTATTTTCAGGATGGTTTTTTTTTAGATAAAAGTCTGTTTTCTGATATATTTCAGACCAGTGGAATAATTGCGATGAGTCAATAGGGCCTAATCTAAATGTTCAAGTCGTTTAGTTGGCCGTAACCGAAAGACTTGGTTGTGGAGAACGATCGGGGTCCTCCGGTGGCTCTGCCTGGATCGACATCGAGCAGCTCCTTCAATTAGCCTTCATTTTCTGCTGTCCCTAGCCTGCTGCCTGCAACTGAACCTGGAGTGGGCCTCGGCCACTTCGATGGTCGGAGTGGCCAGCGTGGGCTCTGTTTTCCGCGCCTTTGACAGGACAGGTGACTATAGGGGAGGAGTTTTAGGGAGGAAAGGGAACGGTGAGCATTTTGCGTCGACGTGCAGAGGCAGCCGACCAGGCGAGCTTGCTGAGGAAGACGAGGATTTCGAAAAGCGTGATCACAGAGGCGCCCAGGAACAGACCCAGATTGCCGCCTGCAAACATGGCTGCTTCCGCAGCTCAAAGCATCGCCGCCAATCATCAATTCGGTCCAATTAGGAGACAGCAGCAGTCGATATTTGATGCCTTGGACAGATTGAGAGGAATATGGGAAATTGCCCCGAAGAAGCGAGAAGGGAGCACCGATGTTGCTGAGAGTGATGGTCCAGGTGGTGCCCTGAGCCTGTTGGTAGTCGGGGTACATCAATTGCTCGATGTACACATTGGCCACCACTGCGCTAGTCCTGCCCAATCAAACATTCTCATCCCCCCAATGGCAGGGTCGAAGATTCACGGGCCCCTACTTGATCTGGGAGGTGTTCAGGTCGAACTTGTCCCAGAAATAGCTTTTCATTCCAAGCACTGAAAAAGACAATAAGTTGTCCAGTGCCAAAGCATGATTGCAGGTGAACCCCCATAGGCGGTCTGTATGTGGAACTCCCAGCGGTCGCACTCCAGCTCGCAGCTTTGGCAATTGTGGTACCTACAGAGGCCCTCACCAATACCCACATGACCACACAATCACCACCAAGACTCCAACCAAGTGCGCTCGTCCAAGGACAGGTCCGCCACCTCATCCAGACAAAGGTAGAGCTTGTAGGGCTCGCACACCGGGTAGTCTGTCATGCCCCCAATTCGTCTATCAGTGGGATGACAAAGGCAGATGGAAGGGGGACCCAGTTCTTGGACGGCGTAGGTGAGGGGCGTGCAGTTGCAGGCGTCCTGGAACTCGCCGGTGATGCAGGCGGCCTGGCAGTTGCGGGAGGAGTAGGGGCCGTGCAGGGAGCGATCCCCCGCCTCCCACGCCAGCTTGCACGTGCCCCACTCCTCCTTCGGCAGCAGGTCGTACTGCAGCACATCTTTACTGGCTACCTGGCTGGGTAATTTGAATAACTTCTATCTAGGCCTTTTTAGGAGAAGCCCAAATTACCCAGACAGTGGAGGCTCAGACAGTCATTGCCTGGACGGAGTGAAGGAGAAAGAAAGAAGGTTCTAATACATCCGCTGCTTTCTCCATTTTTCCTCCTTCACTCCGTTCAGGCAAGGACTAGTGGCTGTAGCAAGAGAGAAAGAATTAGGGGCGTAGAGAACGTGTGCTGGGGTGATGCCGGCATAGAGGCGGTTGCCGGGTGAAACAGAGACACCGCCGGCGGACATCATGGGGATCTCGGAGCCCACGTGCACGAACAGGCGGACCCCCTTCTCGAAGTAGTTGGCCACATAGCTGTCTGCAGGCTAGATCCATTGTTTGAGGGGGTGGGGCTGAAAATGGAGGCAGCCAACCGGGATACTCCCCAGTAAGGACGTTGAGCACGAACTGGGCCCCGTAGAAGCTGCCGGGGATGTACTGCTTGTTCTCCGTCTCCACATCGCTGCAACTGGGCTCCGGTGGAAGAGAAGAGGTGGAGGCGGAGGTGAAGAGGAGCTGCCTGAAGCTCTGAAACTGATAGCAGCGCCCAATGTCCGTCAGCACTGGCTGCGAGAAGCGGCAGCAGTCAAACTGGCGCCCTCCAAAGGTGCACTCCAGAAACATGTCCTCGCAGCGATACCTTGCAGCAGCTCCAGGGTTAGGTTTCAATTTCGCGAAGGAGGTAGACAAATGGTACCCAGTGTCATTGAAGAAACCGGGGACAGTGAAATGCGGCATGCCAGCCTTGAAGAGCAGGTATTCCGAGTGCATTTTGGCCAGCTCAGCTTTTGTGAAGCTGGTGTAGAGGTTTTCAATCTGTAATAACATATTTTTCTAGGCCTGTTTCATTGGGAAGGGTGGGGGGGGTGGCAATTTGATTAATGGGAGGTGTTTGGTGCATTGCATGGTGCCTTTTTGTAACCTGGACATAAGAGAGAAGTAAGTATTCCAGCACTCGGTTGCTCATCTGCTTCGAATTGTTGTACACTGCAACTAGCATAGCCGTTTCTCGCAACGAAACCATTGCGCCAAATGGTAAGCTAGCAGGCTTGCACTCGGCTCATCTGGACAGGGTTGTAGTTGCAGACTGTGAGTGCCTCAAGCAACTCCAATAGGGCAACTGCAGAGGCTAGGATGAAAAAGGTAAACCGGAAATCGAAAGCCCTGAGGCGTCGCAAAGTTGACGTTGGCCACGACAGGACGAGAAGCGTATACATCCAACAGGGTCTTCATCTGGATGCTGAAGCCCCAGACGGCTAGTGTGATGACGCCGAGCCAGAAGGCTCGGATCCACCTAGGGTCCATCTGCTGGGAGAAGGTTGGAAGGAGCGGGCTTAGAAAACCGACCAATGCTTGGCATTGTAGAGGCGAACAAGGCCGTGGAAGGTGGTGATGCCTGTGAACTGGCTCGCCTCGTAGTCCACTGCCTTCACTGCCTTCGTTTGAGCCACCAGATTCACAGGAGCCTGCATGCTAACGTTTTCCTCATTTAGCCAACATCTCACTTGACAGAGCCATCAATAAACAAAATGGCAAGCAAATATGTAGACTGGCAGAGAAGAGGATGGAAGAGGACGAGACTAGAAGAAGATAAAAGACCTGAATCTGGGCAGAAAGCTTTCTGCCGGTGGTGGAGATTTGAGAAAGGGAGACGGTAGACAGGGTCCTTGGGAGCCCCAGCCGCGTAGGCCGCTCAGAAAGCATGGCCTCTGGCACAGTGCTGGAGTGCTCCATCATTGCCTCCTGCCTTCCAAGTGTGGCCAGTGAAGAGGCAAAAAAGAAGGGACTGATAAGAGGCGCGTGGCGGAAGTGGGGGATGAGTGTCGGCTGACGCATGATTAGCCTTAAAGCCGCTCTCACGCCTAACGCCACTCAACCCTCAGCTTCTTCTCGTGTTCGCTGGACAAACGGTTCCGCGAAACCTTTTTTTGTTTGAAATGATGCAGATTAGATTGGAAATGGATTGTATGCGGAACCTTACTGTTACGTTCTTCATTTGGCAAGAAACACAAGTCCTTGCATCAGTTGCATCCACATTTCCTTGCATCCTTGCATTGTCCATGCATCCACATTTCTTTCGCGATTATATCACTGTGCGATCGAAAATCTGATGAGCAAGACCATTAATCATATGGCAAAATGCATTCAACTAATTTTCAAAACATACCCATTGACAAAACTGAACAAGTGATCTTTCTCCCTTTTCAAGACAACGACAGGTCGCTGCGCATTTCGGTTTGCCATTTGTTCCTTGATCTGCGCCAATTTCGCTAAAAACGTAACCCAATATCGCCTCAGTTCACGTTGGAGGGGTTTCGCTGACTCCCCCCATAGGCTGCTGGCCAATGCCGGGCCAAGCTTGGAAGCTGGCTGGGGGGCGACAGCTCATTAGAAAAGCCGGGGATGCCCTTGAGGCGCTGAAGGAGACTGGAGCCTTTCCTGGCCACCCTTCTCAGGCGGCAAATGGAGCCTGCCTGAGCTGGGTGGGGGCCAGGAGGGCTTGGCCAGGAGCTTAGCGCCAAGTGGAAGCTCCTGCGGCCATTAGCGGCTCATTTGGGCCCCCGGAAGCTCCTAGCGCCCATGCAACAGTCCTGAGAACTCTGGCTCTGATGGCGCTCATTCCAGCGCCGCCACCGCCCCAGTCACCTTCGGGGCCGCTCGGAGGAGACGCTTCTAGGACCGCCTCCTCTTGGTCGGCTCAAACTTATCCAAATCTAATTGCACCACCATCTTATCGGACTCTAATCGGCCAGCAGCAGGCGTAAAAAGAGTTGTCCATGTCAGATAAATCTTCTGTTATGGGCTCAAGAGAAAGGGTGAATATGGAAGGTGATAAAGGATGGTTCCTTGCGATGTGCTGTTGAGCTCTCATCATCTTTATATGCTTTCTAATGCTGATAATGAGGCGAGAAGCAAAACAAGCCGAATGTGATTTAAAGGTCTATGGGGGCAAAATCGGACACTTGCAACGCTTCCTTGGCCACCCTCCTCGGCCTCTCCTCTGCCCTGGCCTTCAGTTGCTGGCTAGAGGTTTTGGGGTTACGGGAGCAGAGCAATTCGGTGTTTTTGGGTGCCTGGATCCCGGTGGGCAAGAACTCTGCTGAGCAGGCAGTGCTGGAGGCAATCTTCCGTCGCTACTCCCCCGACGCTCGCCCCGTCAAGAACCACTCCAACCCTGTCCAAGTTGTTCTGGATCCAGCCCTCTACGGCATCTACGAAGTGGTTTTCATGAGCCTCTTCTTTCCCCATCTACCCAGCGCCCAAAATTGCTGCTCTTTCAGAACGAAGCTCAAGAGACGATTACGTTTTCCCAGTGGTACCGGATTGTATGAGAGCTTGTTGGATGTGAGGGTGTAGAGAGACAGGGCAAAAGAGATTGAAGACATGGCGTGATGAGTATCTGACTTGGGACCCGGAGCAATTCAGCGGGGTGGAGATGATCAAGCCCCCTGCGCACATGGTCTGGCAGCCTGACCTCACCCTATACGGCTTCTACTTCCCTTCATCCTGTCATCGCTTACATCTTAAGATGTTTTGCTTTAGGTATGATCGGAGTCACGAACACCATTCATCCCGACAGATCACTTGTCCACATCAACTATACTGGCCATATTTTTCTCTCGATAGGTTGTCTTCTTATTGCATGAGTTCACTTTAACCTAGTTCAATTCTGCAGGGCAAAACATTCGTGTGCACTGCACTTACGACGTCTCAAACTTCCCTTACGACATTCAATCGTGTTATTTCTTTTGTTTTTGACTCAAAAAACTCGTTACCTTGGTAAAAATTTTCTTAACAATTTTATCCACTGTAAAACGATCATTAGCTGTTCTAGGTCCACTGCACTACACTTCTTGGATGTATCACGATGGTGAGGTAGTTGAGCCAATTCCACTTTCATATTCCAATGCTTTAGCATCCAGGTTTCGCTGTATCCTATCGGTTCACGCGGTGTTGCGGACTACTTTCAGCACAACACTGAGTGGAAATTAATCGTCTCATCTAATCTTTTTCGAGGCAGTCTTCCAAAAAGCGAAACTGCGCTTTGACAGTCATTCATAGCGGAGCGGCAGAAGCACACCTACGTGGAGGGCGTCTATTCAGAAGTAATCTACCACATCAATATCTGCCGCAAGCCGTTGTACTACATGCTTACCATCATCGTTCCCAGCTTCACCATCACATCGCTGGCCATTGTCGGACTCTTCAGCCCCTTCGACAACGCCGGGGACCGACAGGAGAAGGCTTCTTTCTTCCCTAACCCTACCCAGCCCCTTTCCCTCTTCACCTACCCCTCATGCAGGTTACGATGGGCCTCACCACACTCCTCACCATGGCCGTCCTCCTCCTCATGGTCTCCCAGGAAATGCCTAAGACCAGGTGCACATTCGCTTCATTCTCAGTCCCTGCTCAGAACTACTGGTTTTCAGCGACGGACTGCCACTGCTCGGTCCTGCCTTTTTCCTACCCGGAGGCCTGAAGGGTTCTGGAAAGAGTCGGCTTGTAGGCCTGTTCATAATGGCAGAGCTCCTACTGGCCTCCTTCGCGACGCTGACGGCGGTGGCGGTGATGTACGCCCATCGGCGCGGCCGCAGAGCCGTCAGCAAACCTCCGCAATGGCTCCTCATCCTCACCTTCCTCCAGGCTCGCCCTTCCTGGAGTTGCAGTCCTCAAACAAACCCTTGTGCCTAGCAGGAGGGTGAGGGGGTGATCTGGAGCCCGTCCATTCCGGAGCTGGCCATGTACCGGCGCCGTGGGGACCCGGCCTCCGTCGCCGACCTGCGCAACAACAATCGCCTCCGTCCAGCCTCCTCTCGATCTCGAGTGAGTCTTTCAATCACCTTCTTTCAACCAGCTCATATACAGGGTGATCCAGCCGCCAGGAAATGCTCACTTTGATCAGCTGTGAAATGAAATCAGCTGTGAGATTCTTAAACTAACTATAAGTCATTTTACAGCTGATCAAAGTGAGCGTTTTTTGGCGGTTGGATGACCCTGTATGATTTTGCCAGAAGCCATGCGAAGGTGCGGGGGAGCGAGGAGAGCTGGGCCCGGAGCCTCGCGATGCTCTGACGGACATCTCAGAGGAGCGGAAGGTAGGGGAGTGAGGGTTTGAGGGGGTGGGAGGGAGGTGGGAAGAATGATTGGGAGGACGAGCGTTCGATGCGGCGTCTGTGGAACGCGGTGTGCGATCGGGTGGACGTCTACCTCATGTGCTTCTTCCTCGGCCTACACATCACCCTCGGCCTCACCTTTTTCGGCCCAGTCACCCTTTGATCTTCCCATTCTTCCGCGCCAGTCAAAGCACCACAATCACAGTGAAGCTATATTTTCCTTAGGTTTTCGTTTTTGAGCATGCTGATGCTTTTTGGTGTATGTTGCGACAACTTGAACTGCAATGTGACAAAGAACTGCTTGAAGCACAATTCGGAAGCAGAAGGAAGATCCAAAGCAGAAGAGCCTAGGAACCATCCAAAAATTCTGCGGCCTTTATTCTATGCAATTCGTCAAACATCTCTGGCAACACATCCAGGAAGAACTTCTCCATTCTGCTGCTGTCATTCCGAGCTACGAGTCCTTAGAGAGTGGTCTGAAAAAAACAGGCATACTTCATTGCTGAAGAGATGAAGGGGATGCAAAAAGATACGCTCTTCAAGTATTCAGCGGTGACTTGGCGTCCAACTTTACTGCTGCACGCGGTTTTTACAAAAATTGTGGAGTTTGACCAGGAAAATGGCATGGTGTCCTACACAGTGGTAAAAGGGTTCAGTTGTGGAAGGCGAGGGGTCGGCTAGAAGAGGCGTAACCGGGAGAGTTTTTTCGCAGAATTTGGTGAATTTTCCATTGGCTTTTGTCCTGTCCTTCCGATTTGCTTCCTTAGCAAAGTGAAGCCCTTCCAGCTTGGCCACATTTGCAAAGGTAATCTGGTTTCTCGTTGACCACGCAGGCATTTTTATGCTCTTCAAAATTCAATGTTTGGGTAAATGGCAACGACTTCGCGTCCAAATTTACCGCTGCACGCGGTTTTCACGAATATTCTGGAGTCCGACCAGGAGTAGGGCACGCTGTCCCAGCCCCACCAGCTTCACTCTTCCACCTCTACCAGGTGACATTGCCTGCAAACTCACTCCAACTTCCTTTTGGTGAAAGGAAGAGCAATGAGCTTACTGGCGAACCATCAACTGGTCACACAGCAGCGCTACATTTCTGCAATTGATCTGAGGCTTAGGGGAGTGAGCCATGTTCGCGCCAAGTGCATTCAGATGAATTCAGAGCGGCGGCCCCTATGTTTCTATGCCAGGCTATGCTCAGGGGCCTCCGCGCCCATGCCCTATGGCCTCTGGAGCTCTAACTGCCCAACCCTTCGCAGAGGCCATGAAAAATTGTGGATAATAACGGACTTTGCTTGACTTAGCTTAAGACTGATCATAGAGTACTAGACCAATGAGGGGAGTGTATCGGGTCGAGCTAGTGAATACTGCATCGAATCTGGAGTGAACCTTGCTGAGAGTGGGTCTGGCTGAGGGCGTTTCCTGGCTACACCCCTCATTTTTGTCGTGTCTGCCAAGCCCCGCCATCTCCAACCACTCCCAAACGCAACTGGCCCAGCCGCACATTCTTTTCCAGGCGCATGCCAAAGCTGACAAAGCAGTCAATAACCTAGCTTTCTCTCCATTCCACTTTATTTTAGTTATTTGGATTTCTGACCTCTAACTCTTGGTAACTTTTATAAAGTTTTGTTTAAATTTTATTTTAGTGCCTTTTATTGGGTAGGAAAAAAGATGAATCAGATGAAAAAGATGAAAGAAGATGCATTGAGCGGTTTCACGATTTAAAATTTAGGTTTGGAAACCGATTTTAGGTTTGGAAACCGACTGAGATATTGATTTGCGGCATATCGGTGTTTACATAAGGCAGGAATCGTAAGAAAGGAGAGCAAAAGGTGATCGGCAAATGCACTGTACAAGAGTGTGTGACAAAGGATTCAATGCGCTACCATCCCGAGGCATTCAGTGCCAAATTTAAGCTCTAATTTCATCTCCAATTCAGTCACGATTAAACTTAACTAATCCATTAAAACTGACGCAGACATTGAGTCTCAATGTCCACCTGCGCTGGAGAACAAGCTAAAGGTGTTTAATGAACTCGAAGTCAAAATGTTTGTTTCAAGGAGCTAATTCATTTGTGAAATTTTGCTGCAATGGCACTGGTGATGCAAGTATAATCAAAAGTTTCTTCTTTGCGGCCTTTAAATTTTCTATTTGAAGACGTGCAATTGCCCAATTTCTTTTCCTTGAATCAGTCAAGCACTGACATGCAGGAGCACGCGAATGGAGAAAGCACAAGGCGAACTCTAGCCAGTTTCCTATACATACACTTCCTCTGAAGGTTGCCAGGCTCTGTTGAGGCTCTGCTGAGAGACCAGTCCTGGCTTATCGCTGGGCGTTTTAGCAAAAAGGAGTGCTGCCATGTTCACCCTATACCTCATCACACTCATCCTCGGCTACTGTCTCTATCGATGGATTGCCGGACGCTTGCCCGGCATACCAGGTCCTCAATTCTCCACCCCCTCCCCCCCAATTGCAGGAATAAACAAAAACGAGGTCCTTTGAGGCCCCTGGGGCATCCCCATCCTCGGCTACTTCCCTTGGCTGGGACGCCGCATCAACGAAAGCTTCACGGAGCTCAGCAACCGCTACGGGCCCGTCTTCCAGGTCCAGATGGGAGCCAGGTTTGCTCCTTCTTTGCTGTTGGATGGGTTGGGGCAGGAATAGGGGCTGCAGACAGATCCTGGTTCTCAATGGACAGGCGGCCATTCGAGAGGCCAGCAGCGGAGCTAAAGGCCAGGACTTTGCGGGACGGCCACCTTTTTGGACCATGGGGCTGTTCGGGGTCTACGGAGCCACCGGATTTCCACCCGCTCAGAAGGTTTGAGCAGTGGCTGTCTGTCAAGAACAGCGATTGTGGGCAAGGCCAATTGTCAGATGTACAAGAAGATGACGCTGCGCGCCATGGGCATGTTCGCGAACAGCAAGAAAGCAGAGCTGGAGCAGACTGCCTACAAGGCATTCCACATGCTCGTGGACGAGTTCAAGGAACGAAAAGGAGAGGTGATGATTTGCAATCACTGGAATCCTAGATGAGGAGGAAGCCTTTCTTTCAAGCCCTTCGATCCGAAACTGCTGCTCTACGATGTGGTGTGGACCATTATGGGGTTCATCTGCTACGGGCGGAGCTTCCAGCGGGAGGACCCCGAGGTCCGCCAGATCCTCGCCACCGCGGACCAGTTCAGCAAGACCGTCGTCTTCGGCGTCCTTGTTGACGTATCCTTCTATCCTCTTCCCCTTCCCATCACCAGACACCAAAAGACAGCCACTGCAGTACCTGCCCTGGGCTGGTTCCCTGATGCGCAAAAGCCTGGAGGCCAATGCCCAGCTCATGGGCAGCATCGAGAGCACGGCCACCAAACTGGCCGCTGAAACCAGCAAGGTCATTCACTTTTATTGGCATTTTCAGAAGATTAAAATTTTGACGGAATTTATCAATTTATCCGTAAAAACCAGAATATCCCATTTTTCCATTTCAATATCTCATATATGACACCATCTTCTCAATTTGTTTTGGATTGGAGGACTGGGACGGGAAATCGCTGCGCAACATCGCGGACATGTTCAAGATTGCCGATGCAGAGCGAAGCGAGGAGGAGAAGCAGCAGTTGGAGCTGGGCGATGACACCCTCCTCAAAGTTCCCGACACTTTTGTCTGTCTCTAAAAATAGATTTCTGACGCAGATGCTAACAAACTTATTTGGGGCTGGTTTCGCCACCGTGGCCACCATCATCAAGTGGGGCCTCCTCTTCACCGCACGCCATCCGGAAATGCAGCAGCGGTTTCTGAACCTAAAATGATTGATTTCCAGCCTAGGATCTCAACTGCAGACTGCAAGAAGAGCTGGATCAGGTGTTGGACGGCAAAGACTATCCCAGCTTGGAGGACGAAAAGGATCTGCACTATACATCCGCCTTCTTGGCCGAGGTCCTCTCGATCCCGGCACTCTTTGGACTGAAGCAATGAAGTCCTGCCAGACCTATCGCTACTCCAGCATGGCCTCCTTGGCGATGACGCACATGACTGTACGGGACACGGAAGTAGCCGGCTTCCGCATACCCGCCAACACCCCCGTGGTCAGCTTCTAACCGCCTCTCCGCATTCATTTCATCCCATGCCCACTGACAGGGACAGGTTGGCTGCAGGATTGCCGTACAATGCTGATTTCTGTCGGAAGGAAATTGGAATATAAAACTTGGCCACCACTACTTATAGTGCATGATTTGTAATTGACATAAGACAAGACTACGACTTGCAGGTGCTGAACCTCTACTCTGCCCACTACGACGACAGCGTGTTCGAGGACCCGGACACCTTCAACCCCGATCGTTTCCTGGACTCCCGAGGCCAGCTCAACAAGGCTCACGTGGAGGAGGTCTCCTAGCTTCATTTCACAGCTCCTTTAACAAAATAAACTTGAAAAGAAATTTTAGTAAAAAAACTTTGAAAAGAACTTTTAGCAAAAAACTTAAACAAAAATTATAGCAAAAAAAAGTTGGAAATAAATTTTCGCAAAAAAACTTGAAAAGCAATTGAGGTGATGGCCTACGGCCTGGGCCCTCGTCGCTGCGGCGGTGAGCTGCTGGCCAGGGTTGAGATATTCCTGTTCTTCGCCACCATTCTCTACCACTGCCGGGTGGAGCCTGGCCTGGGTGCTGGCTGGTTGGATGGGAGGGGAAGTTTGGATGAATGGGAGAATTGTAGGAGAGAAGCTGGACCCGAAAGACTACAACTTCGGCCTCGGGCTGGACCCGGCGCCTTTCAAAGTGGCCTTTCTCCCGCGCCGAGGGCTTTGGTCCACGCAAGAGCAGTGATCCATTTCTTGGCATTCTCTTGAACGTTGCTCACCTCATCGACATCCTAGGATTTTATTTATATGTTCAATACTATTCTACTTCGATGTAGCCTATCTGATCATCATCGTAGTGTTACACTCAGATGTTCAGAATTTTTTCAATGAATTCAATAGGTGGCCGAATATCAGAGTAAATGGGCAAATGCCTGGCGTGAGGTGCAAGGTTGGGCGGAGGACTCATCTTCAGTCAGCAAGTCAATGGATGTTTCCTCCTGACTGGGCGCGGGGAGCCAGAGCTGTGCCCTCGACGCCCCCTTCATTGTCTCCGCACGCCGCTTCTCCATCACCTGCGCATTCCACCTCATCCCCCTTCCCCCTTCATCCCAACCTCCTCTCAGCCAAACCTCAATCACCACATCTGCAAACAGGCGACCGGAGCGCCGCAGTGACTCCGGCTCCGACACGCTCTTTCGCATCACCAGACGCTCGTGCCTCGGCCTGACCACAAAAGCCCCCTTTTCACCCCACTGTCCTCTGCTTCAAATAGAGACAGCACAGCGAGGGAAGCGGCGATGGGCTGAAGGTGAGGCTTCTGCTGGCCTCCGAGTCACTATCTCTGCACACCAGGAACAGCCTGCATTCCTTGTAGGGCATGAGGTCATAGTTGGCAGGCAATGAATGGTGTGGACCAGAGCTCCTTGCGAAAGGTGACGTCGCAGAGGCAGTAGGTGGGCAGGCGGAGGGCGCAGCTGAATACGGCCAGGAGGGAGACGGCATCCGAGAGGTAGGTGTAGAGCTCATAATGGCGCTCCAGCCAGCCCTGGTCCACGTGCTCCACCACCGTCAGCGCCACGCTCAGCCCGCTGCACACCAGGTACTGCAACCCATCAACCTGGTAAACAGGGGTTTATATTGGGGGGAAGTTTCATCCCCCCCCCCTCGAAATGAATCTGAAGGGGGAGGGCATTCCCCTCCTCCCGAAATTATAAAGAAGGGGGGGGCAAATTTAAGATAGAAAATGCACAAAAAATACTAGACGACTAGTAGACCACCAGCATATGAACTGGGGCAGGTGAAGTTGGAAGGTGGCACCTCGACGAGGATGGCGACGAGGGTGCGGGTGGCGCCCTTGCGAACGCGGGACTTGGCCTTCAGCAGCCACTTGTTCGTCCGCTCCCCCAGCCGGCCCCCATTGGCGCGGGAAAGTCGACGCTCCTCCTCCGTCCCCTCCGCCCGCCGCAGGAGGAAGGAGCGCCAGCGGCGTGCCCTTCGTTTGGCGCCCTCACTGCGCACCACCATCCCGCCAGTCAGCCCGAGCAGGGCGAAGAATGGCCCCAGCACCCCCAGCAGGTGGCGGGCCCAGAACATCCAGACCCGGCTGTAGAACCACTGCAGGAGTATTCTTCTTCTACCATGATTTATGCATACCCTTCTTTCAATCAACTATAACTCAAAATAAAAGAGGGCATTTTGAGTTATAGTTGATTGAAAAAAGGGTATGGATAAATCAGCCCCGACGGTGCCAGCTTTGCTCCTGCATAGGCTCCTGAGAGCAAACATTCTGCGTGAGCGGTGAATGGTCGAGTAGATAGGCGGCCAGGGGTGGGCAACTGGGGCGGTGGACGATGGTCAGCTCCAGGAAGCGCCCGCCTTTCAGCAGGAGCGAGAAGAGCAGAACGCCTCAAAGGCAGGGCAGAGTTAATAAGGGCAAGGACAAGGGTTGAAGGCACCGCTGAGGATGATGAAGCGACAGCGGACGGAGGAGAAGAAGTCGGGCGCTGCCTGGAGACCGCGGACGGCGTAGGCGTAGCGCTCTGCACTGGCTGCCAGCAGGGTGTACACGGAGGCTGTGCGAACCACCTCCAGCAGCGTTGCGAACACCAGCACAAACCTTCATTCACACTCAGGCCTTTTTTTACATATGATCAGCAAATTCTGGTTAGCTCCCCGATCACTTTAACACTAATGCAAGAATCAATATAATATTGCTTTGCAATGTCGATCAATAACTAGTGCTCATGAGAGCATATGTTAACAGCTTCTCGAATAAATAAGAAAAAATAATATGCTCACTCTTACTGGTGCTATCAAAAACATAGCAAATTGCGAGTGTGAAGCATGCAGAGCATCGAAGCCTGCCAGGACCCAGAAGTAGTGGGGTTAAAGGAAAAGAAACCGATGCCAGAGATGGGTGAGCAGGATGCTGGCGTGGAACTCGGCAAAGATGCAGAGTGGGAAGACGAAGAGATAGGCGACGGAGTGCAGAGCATCGAAGCCTGCCAGGACCCAGAAGTAGAAGAAGTAGCTGCGTCGGAAGAACTCTCGTCGCAGGAACATGCGGAGAAGCAAGCAATTCTCAAAGTGCCCTCTTTTCTCTACGCTTCTTATGATAATTAGAACAGATGGCAAAGGACTTGAAGAAAGGCAAGGACGGCGATGGTGGAACCCAGACCGAAGACTATGCTGTACTGAATGCCCAAGTGCGGTGTCGGCCAAACAAAGCAGGGGTTTTCGAAGATAGAATCGTTGCTGGACTTATCCATTTCTTCACTGTCCTTTTGCTTGAGTGAATCTAGCTTATGCTAGTCTTTCTGACGCAAGCTGCCTGGGAATCATAAAGTCCGACGCCTTGGTTATTTGTCTAACGAGTCGCCTTCAAAGATTGGAAAAGCGCCTTAGAAGAAGGATGATTAACACTTTAACATCCTTCAGTCTTATTACAAGAGAGCCAGGCGTATCAAGAATTTATTTTCAACAGCATGTTATGACGTCCTACGGACAAAATGGTACCAAATCGTTGAAATTTTTCAACAGCCTCAGTGCTTGGTTAGTAGAGGAAGTAAAGCGAAGACTAGGAGAGCTGCACTACGAAAAGACAGATGCCTAAGGGTCTTTGAGAAGAATGGAAACGAGGCTACTTTGCCATTCCGTCTAGCCATCCCATCTTTTTTGTTCTCCATTCTTGTTTGTCTTCTTGTCTGTGAAAGACAATTTCCTTCTGCAGTCGTTTAGAATCCAGTAGCCAAGAATGCCCTTGCACTGGTGGAGTAAACAGGACTCAAGGGATGTGTCACACAGGAGCTCTAAGGTTCCTACGCATTGGGAGAGAGGGAGGGCATCTGTTATGATGGTCACAGGGAACAGGAATGTACACTAGCTGCTGGACTTTGGATTGTGCCGGCTATATGGTGTGAGATCGGTGGGTAGGACGCATTTGGGGGCGGGCTTCAGCCGAATCGGAAGTGGCTCGACTTACGCTTCTCCTCCTCCATCCCTGTCAATCGGAGTAGCCTTTACTTACTCCCTCTTTCTCTCTCACACATCCCCTTAGCTCCATCCCTTAAGGCTTAGAAGGGAGGCCTGCCTTGGCTCTGGTCGGAGCGTTTGCCGAATCGGAAGTGGCTGGACTTGCGCTTGCCCAGGCGGAAGAAGGCGGACTTCCGTTTCTCCACACCCTCTGAGCAGTGGACGCATGCTTCCCAGTAAGAGGACTCAAGAGAAGCTCTGCGGAACCGTCTTCATTGGCCGCCCCGCGCCCGTAGCGAAGGAAGGCGGACTTGCGTTTGCCGTATCTGCAAGTTGTTGGGGGGGGCTCTAGTTTGAGGCGTGGGCCTCTTGCAAGTGAAGGCACCTGAGGAAGGCAGACTTGCGCTTGCCGAAGCGGAAGTGACTGGACTTGCGCTTCTCCACCTCGCCTGGAAAAGTGGAGGGAGATGGGAGGGAATTGTGGCAGTAGCTGGTGTACCGAGAACTTGGGCGAGGGTATCGCAGAGGTCCTGCTCTGGATCCTCCTGGCAGGACGCAATCAGCTCCTCCAGCGAGGCTGCCTCCTCACTCTCCCCTAAAACAATCACTTACTGCCCTCCTCTCTTCCCCATTTCCCGCCAAACTAACCAATGTATCTCTAAATGATAGTGTTTTCATTGTTCAATCCGTTTGGAAAGTGAGCATGCGGAAAACATAGGATGGAGCTACCTACCAGAGTTATCCTGAGCATCGGTGGATGCGACGGCAGCGATGATGCCAAGAGAGATGAGGAGCAGGAGCGGGGAGCACTTGGCCAGCATCCTCCTTCTACTGCCCCTGCCTGCCAATCCGCTTCTGGCTCCCTCCAGACACTCTGCCGCCGCACGCCCTGTCGCACAGGGATTAAAAGCCCCCCGCTTCCCAGGACACTCTGCCCAGCCCACGCCTTTTCCCAACCATGAAGGTTCCCGGCCAAGGAAACATTCCTCGCCTTCCGTCTCTCTCGCTCCCGCGCCAGGAAATGGAGGCAGGGCCCCAGGCTCTAGGGCCGCGCCAACATATCGCCGACGCGCCGTCCCTGTTTGCCCTGGCTTTTAGTGGGCCAGAGGAAGATGGCCGAGGCTTTCTAAGCCTCCCCCTTTCGCTTTTTGCACCCTGCATCTGCCCGAGACAAGTGACAGGCCACCGAGGGGATCCTGTTGTGCGGCTGAGGAAGCATGATAGCTATGGGGAGGGGGGAGTCGACAGCACAAGCGTCAGTCACCGAGAAGGAGGCCTCCTGGCCAAGAAGGAGAGGCCAGGGGGGCGCAAATCGAACTGCAATTAGCCCGGAAAGCTGCGACACCCTCTCCTCAGCCAGGCCAGCAGCCTTTTAGTCACACGCGCCCTCGCTCCTGTCTTCACGCCCTTCCTTCTACCCCCCTTTTCAAACCAACCCCTCCTCACCCACTGCGCTAAGTGAGCTCAGGCCAACAATGGCCTTTTTAAGGCTGCCTCAAACGCCAGCTAGGATGTTCATGCCTCTAGGGCCTAGTGTGGCTTTGTTTGGGACTTGGGAGCTGGTCTTTGTGCAGGCCGCTGCAAGGGGAAGAGGCACAGACGACGAAGAAGGAAGAAATGGGCATTGGAGGGCAGGGAGGTGGAAGGTGGAAGAAGGGAGGGAGTAAAAAGATAGCCAGCAACGGAACTGGCCACTCCAAGCGCCAACTGTCTATCGATGCTCCCTGGCATTCTGCGTGCAAACAGCCTTGCCTCTCAAACCTTAGGGAACTAAGCCATGTGTAGAAGCCAATCATATTTTTATCCCATTAATATCATCTACAAATCCTTTGCCGTCACTGTATTTTGCCATGGCTGACCCCTTCAACCCCCCCCCCCCCCCCCCCCGAAGAATAACAC
The DNA here is from genome assembly GCA_030248095.1 of Ptycholaimellus sp. GST1_10. NCBI lineage: Eukaryota > Metazoa > Nematoda > Chromadorea > Chromadorida > Chromadoridae > Ptycholaimellus > Ptycholaimellus sp. GST1_10. The sequence continues at coordinate 56,769 of JASANA010006336.1, forward strand.
CCCCCCCCCCCCCCGAAGATATACACCCCCCCCCCCCGAAGAATAACACCCCCCCCCCCCGATGATATACACCCCCCCCGAAGGGTACTATATTGAAAATTTTTTTATTGCCTTAACATACTTCTCTTTACATATCTCGAAATTTAAACTCACGGAATTTTCATGTAGATGATTAAATACCTACTTTTTACTCCTAAGCAACTAGTAGGTACTGCCACAGTATGGACCATGGCTCCTAAGCAACTATGGGTGGTACTGCCACAGTATACGCGCATTTTGACTAAGCCTAAGGGGTTGCTGTAAACAGTATCCTAGTACTACTCCTGGTAGTAGGCAGACTAACTAGTAAAAAGTAGGTATATAGTTGTTTATATAAAAATTCCGTGAGTTTAAATTTCGAGATATGTAAAGAGAAGTATGTTAAGGCAATAAAAAAATTTTCAATATAGTACCCTTCGGGGGGGGGTGTATATCATCGGGGGGGGTGTTATTCTTCGGGGGGGGGGGTGTATATCTTCGGGGGGGGGGGGGGTGTATATCTTCGGGGGGGGGTTCTAGGAGTCAACCTTTGCCATCCACCGAGCAGTGGCCTTTCTCACCAGTCAAGGACTCACCATACAGCATTGACGCACTAGCAGTATTACGAATAATGAAAGCCTTGGTACAAGCTTATTAGTTGGCAGTGGCTTATGGGGAAAAAAGTTGCAAGATGAAGCAGAAAGTCACCCTGAATTAAGTGCCAGTCCCAATAAGCTGCCCTATTTACCAAACCAGCCTCAGCTCAGAGTTGATTGCTGAGGAGGACTAATCATAACTAGAAGCAGAGGCTCGGTTGAGTTGGGAAAATGTCGGGTCTTGTCGGATTGCGCACAGCCGCAATTTACTTTGCCTCCTTTCGCGTCATTGGGCCAAAGTTCCCCAGCTTAGTTTACAAGTCATGGAGCGGCGGTCTGGACAAAGTGAGGCTTTGAAGAACCTCTCTAAGAACCACTCCTTCATTCATTCCCAACTATCTGCCCCCATGGATGGCTGGCAAGTCCCCAGCTTCCTGCAATCGTTCAGGAGGATCATTCAATCGATTGGCCATCTTGTCATAAATATCAAAAAAATGTTCCTGTTAGATTGACAGGTGAAAAAAGCACCAAAGGTCTAGAATGAGCATGATCGGGTCATGATGGAATAAAATGAGAAGTTGGAAAAGCAGAGAGGCAGGCAGATGCGTTGGCTGAGTGGGGTGGATGATTAGTTGGACTGGGAGGGGCAGGAGGGCGTGGAAAGTGGGTAAGAAAGCTGGGCAGCAAGAAAGCGGAGGCTAAAAGGCAGTGAATGATGGGCTGTGGATGGGGAAGAAAGCTGCGTCGCCAAGGCACCACCCAATTGCACTCCAATTTCCCCCCACCATCTTACCCTGCCCAATTATCCAGCCTCACTCTGCCCTTCTTACCCACCTCTAGCCCCAACTCACACGCCTCTTTTCCACACCCACCTAAGCCTAAGACGCCTCGCCTAATTACTTCCTGAAAAGATGCCCCCCTACTCTTCCGCATTCGCTAATACAGGCTGCAATGATATCGATTGAATTGCAGTATCCTAGCCAGCTATGAGAGTGAACATTTGATAGATCGTCTGCTAGAGGCTCTATGAGGAAAGCAAGGGGGTTATGAAGGGGGCGGGGTGGAAAGGCATTGGTGGAATGGAGAGGGGAAGTTAAGAGCGTGTGTCGAAATTTATGACAGCGCATGCGGACGATGAAAGGCGGGGGCTAATAAGAGGAGGGGTGGAGAAATGGCCTTTCCCTCATAGCCTGCTCTATTCCTCATACCCTCCCTCTACCACTCTATCATCAGCTCACTCACCGTTCCCTTCATCTGCTTTCAGAATGCTTCTCCAACTACAATCATCGTCCAACAAGAGTCTTCCAACCCCAGACCAGAGAAACTTGGAGATGCCATGGCTGCTATCTGTCAAGTAGAGGGAAGGGTGATAGAAACAGTAGGGAGGGGTGAGGAGAATTGAAAGTACGGTGAGTGAGTGGAGGTGGGCGGGAGAAATGAGGCGAAAGCTCAGGTGTCCAGTTAGCGGCAAATGGCTCGTAAACCTAATGCGGCGCAATCCCCGCCCATCAACTGCCACGCATTGGGTTTCCACCCTCGCCCCACTCCCATCCCTGATGACTCCACACTCCCCCAAAGCCTTCCCTTCAGCTGCCTTTACTGTCACTACCAGTTCGAATCCAATAACATCTGAAAGCTTTTTCTGCCATCTCAAAGCAAACATGACTAAAGATTAAATCAGAATCAAGGCTGCTATTTTCTGAATAGTACACCAGCGCCATACTCATTCTGTCTGTTCCCAGTCAGGAGGCAGCCAACAAAAAGAGTTCTGATTAATATGGTGCGCGTGAATTATGATCATCGTTTGATTATCCTTCATCGCTCAGCAATATAATGAGCCGCATACTAGCCATAAAATGCAAAAGCATTATTGTCAGTTTCCCGAACAGAGACTTTGTATAGCAGCTTTCTTTGCTCCGCTTCCAAACGGGCCTCTAGCCCACGCCAGATGCACACAGCCACATTCTCCGTCGTGCTGCAATCGAGCCTTTACACCTGCCGCCCTCAGGAACTGAATAAAAGCTCACCTCACAATACCAGCATCCCTGAAATAGGCCACATCCAAGTCCAGGTGTTTGTGGTCCAGCTCCTCCAGCACCTCGCCCAGCACTGCCTTGAGATCGGCAATGTTCAGCACCATCCCCGTCACCTTATTCACAGGCCCTCGAACTGTCACGCTCACTGCAACAGGGGGGTTTATTTGATCCAAGGACCAAATAAAGGGCGGCTGCCGGTGTAATTGTGTCCATGGCCGTGGGCGTTGTTGCATTTGCCGTAGAGCGCCAGATTTTCCGCCGCGCTCAGCTGAGGACTGGACTAAGGGCAGGCTTGGTGAGCAAAGAAGTTCTCTGGCGCCCTCCTCTACCTGTGCAAGCGATGGGCTGCAGAGAAATTGGCTGTCCTTTTCACAGAGACTATGGGAGCATCGCTTGTCCCAGACATGGGCCGGACCAATTGGGGGGGGGGGCTATTTCAGATGCAGTGGTGTGAGTGCAGAAGGGGTAAAAGGAGTGTTTGAGCTCCCTCCAGGAGTGCTGCCTGCCCCACGGCCACTGTCTGTGCCTGTGTGCGCAGGGCGGGTGTAGGTACTCAGCGCGCACTCTCCTCCATCACTCCGTCTTTGAATACGCAACGCCGACGTGCCTTCAGCTACTTGCCAGAGCCGGAAGTCAGCAGCTGGGAGAGGGCGAAGATGGTGAGTGAACTCAGGGGGCTGAGTGATGGAGGAGAGTGGAATAGGGGGATTGGCAGGCGTCGATGCCGGTGAACCCGAAGCCGTTCCTGAACGGGCTGACGGGGAAGGCGGTGGTGGTGAAGCTGAAGTGGGGCATGGAGTACAAGGGATTCCTCGTCTCCGTGGACGGCTACATGAATCTTCAGGTATCCTCTTTCGCTCACTTCTTTCCATTCGCTACCCCTTCTACCAATGAGCCCTAAGTTTTTTTCATGATGAAAAACCGAAATAAAATTAAAATGGGGTATTGAGATTGAGAGTCTATTTTGCCAACTTCTTTCCATCTGATTCCCTTTCCACCAATGAGCCCTAAGTTCTTTCGTGATGAAAAAACCGAAATACAAATTAAAATGGGGTATTAAGAGTCTGGGAGTTTCCTAAAAGCTGGATATAATTGAAACTATCACTCCAATAGGGGTCCTCGTAAATGCAGTAAAAGGTAGAAGAGGGTTTGCAGCTGGCGAACACGGAGGAGTACATCGAGGGTGCGCTGACGGGGAACCTAGGCGAAGTCCTCATCCGCTGCAACAACGTCCTCTACATACGCGGCGCCGAGGACGAAGCCTCCATGCAAGAATGATTCCCCTCTCCTCTTTCTTCGCTCCTGTTACGTTTCTCGTCTAGATTTTGTAGCATATTTTTCAGGCTCATTTCTTTGTTACCCATTGCTTGCAAAATATCGATAAATTGTGATTGAAATGTTCCAACAAATAGCATGAGGATCCGACAACACAAATCCAGCTGCAACATTGACAAGATAGCAAAACAGATAAATAGAAAATATGCTTGAGAAAGACGATGCCAACAAATAGATGGCTTCCCGTAAGCAAGCCGCCAAAGTGAGGCCTATTAGAGCAATGAGAGGGCAGTTAAAGCATGAGTGCAATGAGACGAGCCTCTGGTTCAGATGCAGGCATTCGTTCAAAGGGGCGCCGTCCAACCTCGTCCACGTACTCCTCGTAGCGCACGCTGAACAGGGTCTGGAAGCCGAGCTTCTTGGCGAACAGGGCCTGCAATCCATCCTCCACCCCTCTACTGCTTCTTCCCTATTCCCCTCCAGCAGGACCTGAGAGGCCGCAGCGGTGGCCAGACTCACGGCTGCCGCACAGCCCAGCTGGCGACCCAGCGTCATGCCTTCAATCATTCTCCCCAATTGCTTTCCCCAAGAGGCGCTGGGAGGGCAGTTTGTGGTTTTGAAACGAAAGAAGAATTTTTGACCGCGGAGCGGCCCGAAGGGCCGCTCCGCGGTCTATAGAGGTTACTAAACTTTTGTCCTCATGTGTATATGTGTATGTATGGGTATCTGGAAATGCTGTCCACGGGCGAATTCTCAACGGATTGGGACAAACTTTTTTTTTCCTGAAAGGTAATGCAATTTTAGGAAGATCTGGAGGGGTGGAACCGGTTTCCGAGCATTTGAAACATTACTTATTTGGGTAGAAAGGCTTGAAAATTGCAATATACAGTTTTTGCGCTGTATCTCCTGTAATCTTGAGAATTGCACAGAAGACTTGAGTTTTTTTGTTCACAAGTCATATATAGCGATTCCAAATCAGTGCTTACTTTTGAAAATGGTTGAGAAACCACAGACTTACCCTCTTGAGTGACAAACTTTCATGCATGGCAATGGCATTAATAATCAGTAACAGCTGAACGGCTCAGAATTGCACAGAGGACTTGAGTTTTTTTGTTCACAAGTCAGATATAGCGATTCCAAATCTGTGCTTACTTTCGAAAATGGTTGAGAAACCACAGACTTACCCTCTTGAGTGACAAACTTTCACGCATGGCAATGGCATCAATAATCAGTAACAGCTGAACGGCTCAGAATTGAACAGAAGACTTGAGTTTTTTTGTTCACAAGTCATATATAGCGATTCCAAATCTGTGCTTACTTTTGAAAATGGGTGAGAAACCATATACTTGCCCTTTGGAGTGGCAAAATTTCATGCATTCATATTGTAAGCTGGAAGGTGGTGTGCTCCGCGGTCACCTATTGCGCTCTGCGCCATATACTTGTTAGATTTTTAGATTAAAGAAGATTTTTTTAATTTTGAGATTAAAGAAGAATATTTTGGTTTTGAAATTAAAGATGAATTTTTTGATTTTGGAATTAAAGAAGAAATTTTCGATTTTTAAACTAAAGAAATTTTTTTGTTTTTGAAATTAAAGAAGAATTTTTTGATTTTAAAATTAAAGAAGAATTTTTTGATTTTGAAATTAAAGAATAATTTTTCGATTTTGAGATTAAAAAGAATAATTTTGTGATTTTGGAATTAAAGAATAATTTTTTGATTTTGAAATTAACGAAGAATTTTGTGATTTTGGAATTAAAGAAGAATTTTGTAGTTTTGAAATGAAAGGAAAGGAGGGGCCTCACTGAGCTGGACGAGGTGGCGAGCCACGCCGAGGCGTCGATAGTCGTGGTGCACGGCGAGGGCTTCGAACTTGAGGAGGAGAGTGGCGGCGGGCGGGAGAGCGTGGAAGAGGCCGCGGGTGGCCGCCTCCAGGAAGCCCATGATGGCCTGGTACTCAGGGCAGTAGTCCTGGCACTGGGGTATTCGGTGACTGGGCATATAGGGTGAGGGGAAGAAACGGGATAGTAGGTCTTGGCCTCGGCGTCCTGGCGACGAAGCAGGGAGCTGAGGCGGACGCCCACCACTCGCCCTGTGCTCCGATCCCGCGCCACAAAGCTTACGCCCCAGTTCAGGGCCCTCAATCTCCTCCTTCATCCTCCCTCAGCTCTGCTGGACCTGAGCGCCAGAGCTTTTCTGCCCCGCATCTTTGCTGGTAGTCTTTTCTGAGGCTGAATTTAGAAAAAAACAGAGCTGTAATGGTGATACTGAAGAGGGTAGGATGTAACTTGGTGATGAGGTCGTGCATGGGCAGGCAGGCCTGAGCCGCGCTGACGCCGAGACAGGCAGCCAGCGGCTCTTCGCGAATGAAACTCCCCGTCATCAGCTCCATCACCTGTTACTAGGCTTCTATACCCACCCTTCCCCTTCTGCTCTAAATAACATCGCCATAGTGATGCGGGTGAAGAAGCTCGTAGGAGAGATCTGGTTTAGGAGTAGCGTAGGACTTGTAGACGGGGCGGCCATAGACACTGTTGCAGGAACTCATGATTATTTCAGAACCTACCTCTCTCCTGCTGCCTCCCTCTGGCAGAGCTTAGGCTGGTTCTTAGAGGGTTTGTGAGGCTGGAAGGTGGGGTGATGGGCTGGGAGGCATTCGATAGGGGGAGGCCCAATTAATCGCCGCCCTTTCGCCCTCGTGAGAGCGCGAGCTGGGCACAAAAACACGTTCCCTTCCCTTCCATTCCCCAGCTTCGCATTTCCCATCCCTTTTCTTTGTGCCCCGACTGAGTCGGTAAACAGGTTGCTTCGGACTGATTGAAGGCAGAATTGCAAAATGCTAAAATATCTATGCATAGGTGGAATTGGTGGTGTTGGCAATGTCAGGCGTAGTGCTGGTCATTAGTGGGCCAAAATTGGGATTGCGGATTAGATGGGCCAGAAACGAGCGGACCTGAAAGAGGAATCGTTTCTAGTGTTCTCTGAAGATGCATCAGAACCATCCAATGCCGCTGCCCACTGATCCTGTAAGGAACTGCAGCGTGAGGAAGTCCCCAGACGAGGTCACATTGGCACAAACGGTCCCGCCACACCTACAGCCCTATTTTTGACTTCAGGGGAAGCGGGCAGGAGAAATGCGACCTGGCCAAGAGAGGGGAGTCCGAGCGATCCCCGTCATAGATGTACACGTGGTCCCTGGCCGACAGCGCGAAGAAGGAGAAGCTGAGGCGGAGTCGGTTGCCCAGGGCGTAGAGTTTGTAGAAGCAGTCCAGGCTGGGGCAGTAGCGCCCGGGTAGCCTGAACCGTCTCTGCTCAATTCATTCTGCTCATTCTTTCCATGGCCTTGGGCTGAACCCGGTGAAGAAAGACTGGCGCTGGCGGCACTTTGTGCTAGTGGAACGAAGGAAGGTCCACAAGCACAGCCTGAGGGAACAATTCTCCATTAAGAGTTTGACAAGATGCTGCAAGTGTTGGGAACCGGGTGGCTGAGTAGGGGTCGGAGTGGCCTGGTGCAGGATCTATAAAGAATTTGATTCCAATTAGCTGATTGGCTGAGGGCAAGGGGGACATTGATGGAGGCGTTGAAGCCGCGAAAGTGCCCGGCATCGCTGGCATCTTTGAGAAAGCGCAGCAGCAGTCGCTGTCCCCGGCTCACCAGCTCCGGGCACAGACGTCCGCTGCACCTAGACAGAGTTCCAGCAGTCTCTCTGGCCTAGAGCATCTATTCACTCACTGGGCCTTGAGGCTGCTGGCGGTGGGCTGGTCCCCGTCGTAGATGAGGAGGAAATCGTAGCCCGGCTCTACGTCAAAGTCCGGAAAGCCAAGCACGATGCGCCTTCTGTCAAGAGAAACTGCCTCTTTACTCATTTTAAATGGTAAAAAAAGTTCAAAAACTTTGGAAATAAAACTATCGCTTAAAAGTACCATAAAAACATGTCAAATGACCAGCTCCTGTCTACATGGGGTGTATTAATCATTCATTATCTGGTGCTTTATTCTAGAAGCTGGCAAAATGATCTTAGTTCAGATGAAAATAACCTTCACGATAAATATGAAACAAAGATGATACCTTGGATCGAATGAAAAGCTTCAATCAGAGCTGGTTATTGAAAAAAAGATTGAGAAAATCGGACTGACCCAGTGGGAGCTGTGAGCAGCCAGTGACAGGGGTTTATGTCGATCCGTGAACACTAACACTTATTAACACTAATTAACACTATTAACACTATAACACTTTGCCATAATCATGAACACTTAAAGTTTTTTCCCATTTTCTCGCTCAATTTTGAAGTTTATGCCAAATTAAGCATACCGGAGGAAAGCTGGAGTTGTGCTGGATCCTCTCGCGTTGGAATTTCAACATTTTGTCCAGAATTGGATGAGCAATGATGATTTTAAATAAAAAAAACCCATATTAACACTTTTTTAGTGTTCACGATTTGGGATCCAAATATGAACACTTTTTTTTAGTGTTCATATCTAGGTCCGAAATCGTGAACACTTTCCCAAAATATTGATAAAGTGTTCATGATTTGGAACAGTAAATATTAACACTTTTTGTTTTTAATTTTCTATCAGCCGCAAGGACTCTGAAGCTCAAATACTTTTTAGCATTTGGGATGAAGAAGTGGGCAATTTTGAAGCAAATTTGACTATTTTTCACAAACTTTGTCATGATTAACTGAACTTGATGCAAAATTAGCCAAAAAGGGCAAAATAAGCTCTGGCTATTTTTGGGCAATAATCTAAAAATTTTACATTTGACTAATTTCAGTGTGCGTTTTGTGTGTTCCTCCAGTATATAGCATATACTTAGCCTGATAATGTTCTGATTTGATCTTTTTCAGTGTTTTTTAGAGATTTTTGTTACATTCATTATTAGTGTTCACGATTTCGGGACCCAAATCGTGAACACTTTTCAAAATTTGTGTTCTGAGGTCCGCAGGTATCCTACAACTCAAAATTTTAGCATTTTATCATAAAATCTTGTGAAGTGAACAATTTTGAGCCAAAAATCTGAGTTTTGCACAATTTGCAATATGATCTGCAAAACTTGACTCAAATGTCACAAGTAGTACAACCTAAGCTTAGGCAATTTGTGGCTGAGGTTTTGGATATGTTCTTCACGACTTATTCTAATGCATAATTTGTATGCAGAATAGATAAAATTTTTGCAAAATGGCTATAAAAACTATTTGTTGTAGTTTTTTGGCGTTTATTAGGGATTTTTATTACATTTATTTTAGGGTTCACGATTTCGAGACCCAAATCATGAACACTTTTCAAAATAGCTTTTTAGCACTTTTTTCTTGCCCTCACTTGCCTTCTTGTTCTCGGCCTCGGCCTTGTTCGTTTCGCGTAGATTGCAGAGCCTGAAGTTCAGCGACTCTGACAGTACTGAGATAGTACAGATTGTATCCTGAGGCTAAAAAGTAACAAATTTGAGCTTCGGAGTCCTTGCGGCTGATAGAAAATTAAAAACTAAAATGTTAATATTTACTGTCCCAAATCATGAACACTTTTCAAAATTTCGGGAAAGTGTTCACGATTTCGGACCTAGATATGAACACTAAAAAAAGTGTTCATATTTGGGTCCCAAATCGTGAACACTAAAAAAGTGTTAATATGGGGTTTTTTTATTTCAAATCATTATTGCTCATCCAATTCTGGATAAAATTTTGAAATTCCAAATTCCAATCCAGCACAACTCCAGCTTTCCTCCGGTATGCTTAATTTGGCATAAACTTCAAAATTGAGCGAGAAAATGGGAAAAACCCAAAAGTGTTCATGATTATGGCAAAGTGTTATAGTGTTAATAAGTGTTAATAAGTGTTAGTGTTCACGGATCGACAGTTACGGCAGTGACAGGCCTGATCGCTGCATTGGAAGGAATTGGGGTAGCCAGGGCTGGTGAGGAAGCTCTGCTGATCTCTCACAGCCAAAATGCCCGAGCCACAGGCACAGTCTGCCTCCACACCAGCCAGACATCCTCAATCATACCCTTGCTCCGAATCAAATCGCTCTCAAGCCCTTTAATCCCTGACCCAAGCCAAGCAGAAGGCCCAGGATTCGCCTCATGTTTGCCGACTCCACCTTTACGGAAGCACCTTTGTGTGATGGCTGCTGCATTGTGCTGCTTTTTATCAGACTCTCCTTGCGGCTCATAAAATTCTTTACTCGACCAGAAAGACAAAAGCCTTGAAAGCCAAAAAAAGCCAAAAAGACAAAAGCCTCCAAAGCATATGCATATGCTTCAAATTACTCAAGGCACACAGAGGGAGGAGCAGTGGCCAGCCCTCACATAAGCATTCCCATATCACTGCCTCTGGCAGAGTAGCGATGGCGGGTGTGCCAGACCAGAATCTCCCGCTCCCCAGCCGCTCCCTCGAAGCCTAGCGGCTCCAGATCCCTCCTGCAACTCTCCTCCCATACCAATAGCTCAGATCAGGCCAGGGGCGCAAACTGTTTGACGCCCAGCTGTTTGATGAAGCAGGCCTCTGTGAGGCCCGGTGTGCAGCGGACGTGGAAGTGGGCGCTGGACTTCAGCAGGGCCCCGAATCTGACGAATAGTAAGGGGTGGAGTGGAGTACTGGAGTGCATCCCCCCTAATTTAGATGGGGTGGAGAGTAGAGGAGTCCTAATCCAAATAAGGGGGGATTAGGGAGTAGAGGAGTGGATACGTGAAGGCAAAGCCAGCCATATCGGTGGCCATGGGCCGGGAGTACCAGGCGTCCCAGCCAACCACGCTGCCATTGGCCACTCTCGGTGCCTCCACCAGCGACCCGCCAACTATCCCCACCGCCCACACCCCCACCTGCTTCCATTGCCTTCCAACTGCCAGGAGGTGATAAAATGAAAGAGCAACCCTCTTGACGCGTCGCAATTGCTGAAAGAAGCGCACGTCGTAGGCATTATCGTCATCGCCGAAGAAGATGACGGAGGTTGCCGGGATGCTCGCATTACTGCAAAAAAGCGAGAAGCTTAGTGAAGCAGACGTAGTAGAGGCAAAGAAACCGCTCCCTGAGCCATCGAAGGGCACGATTGCGCTGGGCCATGCCCCGGCCCCTCCGTTTGGTCTCATCCTTGACTGCGCTGAGGTAAGTGTGCTGAGAGATGAGTCCTTGGCATTAGGAAGATGTGGGGTAAGAGTACAGAGACGCAGGATCGTTGGAGGAGGAGTGCAGTGGAGTTGAGGGTGGCGTTGCCGTCTTCAATTACCAGCCAGTGAAGGTTGGGAACCAAACGCAGCGTCTGAGCCATTCGAATCAGGTTCGGCCTGACAACTTGCCCAAACTGTAGCCATTGTGCTTTTTTGCCCTACCCACATACCACCTATTGTCTTCGGCACACATTTCACTTCTTTTTGTCAAATGCTCTAAATTAGCATTAGATAAAAAGAAATGAAAGGAGTGCAAATGAGAGTAACTTGGAAATAAACAGAAAAAAGACACACCGCTGTCCCAGTGAGTGTCTGGAGGGCGTGATGATGTAGATGGCTGGCTGGGGCTGCAGATGAATTGGCGGCCAGGCATCCCAAGGACAGCGCCTGTATCCCACGCCCTTCCCATCCCTTCCAGGCCAGGCTAAGGCCACAGGTCTTCCATGGGCTCCTCGCAGGGTTGTTCCCATCGAAAGGTCAGAAGGAGGAGGCAGATCCAGGCCGCACTGGACAAGCACAACAGTGGCCATTGACGACTGTAGTGCGGCATAGGCTCTGCCTAGTAGGCTGTCAGTTTTCTGGCTTCTTGCCTCTTCCAAGTATTATTACTGGAAGCGTAGTTTGCGGAGGATAATTGGCCCTTTACTCTTGCCCCACATCGATTGGCCTTCCAGGGTGAGGCTAGGGGAACGGCTGGGTTTTTGCCAAAGAATGCGCTTGAAGCTGTCGCCGATTGGCAAGCCGCTGGACAAGAGGGATAGGTCTAGAAGAGGCCAGGGGGGAGAAGAGGCTGTTCTCAGTTGGGGGGTGTGGAGTAGGAGGTGAGGAGTCCTGAGTGGGGCTCTATAAGCCTTTACGGCGCGTCGCCAACGGATGACACTTGCCAGCCAGGAGGCCTTTCGCCTGTTTGCCTAGCTGACCAGACTTTGCCCTTCTTCTCCTCCTCGCCCCCCTTCCGTCCGCCCTGCCTCCGGCCTCCCAGGTGAAGAGGCGGGCACTCATCTGGAGCCTCAGCCCCCCCCCCCCCCACTCCCCCCTTCTAATAAAGGGCAGACGGCTTTCGGCCCGGGGGAGGGGTGTCTAGAGGGCGGCGGGTGGAGTGGCGCTGTTGGAAGTGTCGCGGTCATCGCCAGCCGCCTAATCGCCCTGCCCATCCGCCTCCTCCTCCCAGTCCCCCCGGCGACAGCTAGCAACAGGCTCCAATGGCAGGCCTCTACCTGATCCTCGGTGGCCTCGCCGGTCTGTCCACGGCAGAGCGCAGCTACGCCTCCTACTCGGAGAATGTGGCCGGTGAGTGCCGAGTGGCACTGCCTATGCCTCGGAAATAAGAGGGCAGTTCTGATATTGATAATCCCATGGGACAGGACAGGGAATCGCCAGCCTACAACATACCTGTCCCCTGTCCTGTCCCATAGGATTATCAATAGTAGAACTGCCCTAAGCTGTCAGCTGGAGGCATTGCAGAGGCCGTGGAGTGCGAGGGATGGGCTGGCGGGGGGCCGCGGCTCTTCGTCCACTGGCCGCCCAGGCGTTGCGGCCCGCGATTGGGGGCCTGCCCGAGGGTGCTGGACGCAGCTGTAGGCGCCCCCACTCGACCGCTCTGCGCTCCGGTGGCCGTCCAGCCGACCATCACGTCACTTCAGCTCTTTTCAGCAGCAGCCTGAGGGCACAGTCCTAATATTAATCCTCCCATGGGACAGGACAGGGGAGCAAGATAGCTGTCTGTCCTGTCCCATGGGAGGATTAATATTAGGACCGCCCTCCCGGAGGACTGACGAGAGAGAAGGAGGGGTTTTTGAGGGTCTGCTGTGTGGCGGAGGGAACGCAGACGCTGGAGGAGGCCTTGGTGGTGGCGCGTCAGCTCAACCTCACCAACCGAGGCCGAGTGGTGCCGACTTTGCAAGAGACGCTGTCGCATCTTGAGAGCTGGCAATAAATGAGGTCTTTCCTGGACGACGGCTGATCGACTGGCTGGTCGCGGCCACATCTCGCATCGTCACACCCTTCCATCCAGCTGTCAGCCAATCTACCAGTGCCACGGAGCCCAGCACCAGCCCTGCTTCCACCCCTGCCACTAGCACAATATCCACCACGACCATCACAACACCTTTCACTTCCACTTCCAGCATAGTTGGCGCTTTTGGGAGTCTATTTTGGTAAATTCAACCAGCAAAGACGGCTGCAGAGACGCGTGGTGCCCGAGGAGATGGCCATCTCGGACAGGCGCCTGGTGCGCTCGCAGAACTCCCGCGTCCGCTTCGTCAAGCCCTGGCGTCTGCTGCCCTTCTTCCCTCCCGGCGTGGCTCACGGTTCTCAGCTCCAAACATTTTCCATCAAATACCGATGGCAGGAGGCGGGCAACCTTGCAGCGGTTGGCAGTGCCAAAGCCGGCTCCTATCCAGCTATTCCGGAGGGTGAACTGCTAGACAACGAGCCGCGCCTCATTCCCATCGTCTACGGCGACATCCTAGCCACCAAGACTCAATACCGGTGCCTATCCTCTATCTTCTCCTCAAACTATCAAATCCTCTTCCATCACCAACCATTCATCTCCATCTCCTCCATGCATCTCCATCCTCCTCAAATCCTCCTCTATCACCATCCATCCATCTCCATCATCCTCCTCAAATCCCCCTCCATCACCCCTTACACCCTCAAACGTCCTCCACAAACAACTCCTGCAGAGGCGCCACCTCGGTGGTGCTGGTGCGGGACGGAACACTGGGACACTGCGACTTCCTGGTGGACACGGGGCGGCCCATGGACCGCAACTCCATCCTCGGCGGCCTCGCCGCCCACGGCCTCGGCCCACTGGCACTGAATGGAGTGGTCCTCACGCGACGGAGTCCGGAGACAGCCGGCAACCTGAACCTCTTCCTGGAGAGCGTCCTTCGATTCGGCCCCCACGCCATGCGCAAAGATGTTGTCCACCCCGGCTCCTTGCTGATCGCCAGCCAGTTTGAGGCACTCACCAATGTATAGGCTTCCCTTTGCCGTTTCTGTCTTAGAGAGCTCATCTTGATCTCGAAATGCCGCATGAGAAGTGTAGAAGAATGATTGTGCTGAGGACACGGGGGTGCTGGAGCTGGAGCGTCTCTGCCCCAACACACGGCTCTTCCTCACCGGGCCGGAGGAGTTGAGCGTCCTGGTCTCCAACTTGGGGCCCTATGGAACCGTCGCCATCACTGGTACACTCTTATACTCTCATCTCCCAATCTAACTTCAACTGGCCACCTTGAGGTTCGCTGTTCCTCAATCGACCCGAGGCCTTCGCCAACCTGGACGGGAGCGGTTCTCGCTCCAGCAGCCCTAGACAGAGACAGGCTGCTCGGAAAACCATCCTTTGCCAGGCCCACTTCATCATACCCGGCTATGGCCCTATTTTTAAGGTTTTTTTATATTTCCGTCACAGGCCTGGAAATTTATTTGAAGTTTTAACAAACAAAGCAAAACAAAATAAACAAAGCTAATTTTTTGGCCCTCTAATGAAACAGGGTGATGTGATAGCTTGAAATAGGTGGAGCAACGACTGCGTGACCTCTACGGCTGCATCAAACCGAAAGCAGGTCGATATCTGACGCTTCCAGTTGAGTGATGTGATTCTGTCTTTCCTTTCCTGCACAGTTTAGGCGCTAGTCATCGGGTGAACTTCAATCTGACCTCTCTCTCTATTTCAATCTTTCTTGGGCTTTGGTGGCTGTTGGATTTTTTGTTGCCGATTTATTGACGAATTACTGAACTTGTTTTGTGTAAAATCAAAGCATCTTGTCGATTCAATGCGCATCTATATGGGGCAACTTGTCTGTAGCGGGTATTTTAGAGAAAGAATGAGAATTTCCAGCACTCTAACTGCAGTGGCGAAGGAAGGATAGTGTGGAATCAGCAATTGTAGTAGTTGACGGCAATGAGTTCACCGCAATCAGGACAGAAATGCCAAGCGTCCTTGTAATCGTCACCACAAACCGTCGTCATCCCCAGGCACAGCGAGATTCTGCAACTTCCACTTCCTTTCCCGCAAAGCAACTACTTCCCGCATGTTGCCAAAATTAACAAGGTATTCTTGGCGGTTGCCAAGATGCGCGGCCTCACCTCAAGACACCACCTAGATAAAAATGCATGCCAAAATTCAACAGATTTCAGTGAAAAACCATGAATTATGCATGTTCCGATTTTTGAAACATCAAGATTTTGGGTTTTTGACCATTTATAAGGAAATACTAATTATTTCAAAAATTCCTTTTGCCAGCTTCGAAATGTTACTTAGACGGACGTATCTGCCAAAAATCAGCTAATTCCATTGAAATACCAGTGATTTAGGATTTTTCGTATTTTGAAACATCAAAAAATTGAGTTTTGGGCGAAATTCAAAAAATTACGCCAAGCACCAAAAATGATCCCGAGGCACCGCCTAGGCGGACCTTCATGCAAAAAATCAGCCAATTTCGTTGAAAAACCGCGGAGTACGGGCATGCCACACACATATATATATATATGCGGACAGACGGACACAAAAATGGGGTAACTGCTTAAGCTGGCCTTGGCCGCCCGCCGCTTCGGGCAGGCCGCCAGAGCTCCTCCGGCCTCCGGGCACGGGTGCTACGGCCCCTACGCTTCACCTAGCATGCTTCGCATGCTAGGCTACGCTCCGGGGCCTCCGCACCCATGCCCTCCGGCCTCCGGAGCTCTGACTGCCCTGCCCTCCGCGGCAGGCGGCCTGCGGCCGCGCAAAAATGTAACTTTCAAATTGAGGTCGTTTTTCAATTGGTCAAAATTGCCATATTGCCAAAATCATAGAATAGGCAAAGAAATGAGGTAACAGGCAAAACAATGAGGTGATGAAGCAGGTTGGAGGACCGCAACGGTAGTCCACAGAGGTCATCACTGGATGGTCACAGAAGGGGCAAATGGTGCCCACTGCCTCGTGACTTTCCGTTGGCAATGGCTGTGGCTTCTGCCAACCTTTGGCTGATGGCTGATGCAATTGTTCAAGAACTCCATTTGGAGAGGAACGATACCACATTGAGGTCTTCGGGATCATCGTCCTCCATTTCATCCCGGTCTGGATCTGAATCAACCCGCTTGTAGGAAGCAGGAAGAATGAGGCTGAAAGCACCAGTAGCGTCGGTGACTCGCTTGGGCTGGTTTGGATTTCGTTTGAGAAAAGTAGAGTTCACTGGTCGTATCATAGCTCCTCAGTGGATCCTTTTCGGGCTCATAGCTCACATCATAGCTCCTTTTTGGGCATTGCTTGGTGATTTCCATCAGGCGAGGCAATTTAGGACTGCTTCTTGCCTGCTTCCTGCGTCAGGCTCCTCCTAGCCAAGCCTGCTCAATAAGAGGAAATTGAATGAAGCATAGCTTTTCTATGCTCTGACTTGAAGCTGCCAATGTGGGTTAGCCCTGAATAAACAAAAAAATAATTTCCTGCAGCTTCTGACATTTTTACAAATTGTAAATTTCACCTTCTAACATTCTTAGCATACTCAATTTTGAAGCTGTGAAATATACGCATTCCATTTCAGCTGTAGGGGGAAATTAATGACACGCGAAAAAGATTTTGTATTAAAAGAATAATTCATTTGTTTAAAAGGAAGATTCATTGAGTGGAGTCAGGACTGGTCAAGCAATATTACTGCGAAACAATGCTCTAATTAAATAGTTTTTACGGCGGGAAGAGCGGAGTTGGATGATTTAGAATCTTTTAAGAATAAAACAATTTGCGTATACTTTCGTTCACTTTTACAAAAAAAGATATCATACCCTGCCAAGTGCTTGGCTGTTTTTGCTTGGCTATTCAATCAATTGCTATGAAAGCTTTACTGAGAAGGTCAAATGTCTTAGAAACAGTTTCCCAAAAATTTTGACGACCCCTTTATTTATATTTTTCGAAATTACAATGAGCATACAAAACTCGAAATTCGATTTTTGGCAAATTTTCGATTGCTCGTTATTATTATTTTCTTCTTGACAAATTTCTGTCGAATCGTCTTGACAAGTAGAACATTTTGATTCTCATCAAATCACTACGATCATTTGTAGCTGAGTTACACGTTAAAAATTATTGTCTGTGTTTCAAAATCTTGAATTTTTTTAAAGTTCACAATTAAAACACCAATTTCCATGAACGGCACTCAGATTTTCTTAAAGTTCAGGGAAAAGCCTGAATTTCAAGAAAAGCTAGGTGCCTTTTCATATTATAATATTTTTTTCAGATTATGAACCACAGAAAATAGATTATAACGTATAGCTCAGCTACAAATGATTGTAGGGATTTGATTAAAAAACAAAATGTTAGAAATTACGTTCAAAATCTATTTGGATACCAGTTTTGACATCAAGCAGACAGTTTTGGGTGATTATGGGTGATTACTCTTAGAGTACGTTGCAGATTTTGTGCTTGTGGGCACAACTTAAGGTTTGAACTTATTACGGAGAACTATATTTTTTTACAAAAGTTGTGAAATGGGAAACTCATAATTCTCAAAAATAAAAGAAATAAGTCATTGGGAGCTAAAATTTGCTGCATTTTTGACCGCAGAACGGCCCGAAGGGTGGAAATGAAAAATAAAAGGTCAATTGAAGATGGTGGCATTTTGTGGATTGTGCCTTTAAAAACTCCAAATTTGCTCACAGTAACAGCAAACAGTAAAGACATTCATCCCTATGTGAGCATACTGAAATGAATTAATTGTATGTTTTGTTTAAGGCAAAGTTTAGCATAGTGTAAAACTAAGTGAAGATGATGGATTTAAGGGGCTTCTCTTTACAGAGCTAGCCCTCAGAACTTGTGGAACAAGTTCTTTCTTTCGACTTAGAGCTCTGCAACTGCTCGTAGCAGTGCATGGAGTCGTTGTCCTGCAAAGATCCGTTTTAGGACTGGCACCCGGAGGCACTTGTGACAGAGCCGAATGGTTGCCCAGCCCAAGAGTAGCTTTCGTCGGCTGACTCCTAGAACCCCCCCTTCCCCCCCCCCCCCCGAAGAATAACACCCCCCCCCCGAAGATATACACCCCCCCCGAAGATATACACCCCCCCCCGAAGATTTACACCCCCCCCCCCGAAGGGTCCTATATTGAAAATTTTTTTATTGCCTTAACATAATTCTCTTTACATATCTCAAAATTTAAACTCACGGAATTTTCATGTAGATGATTAAATACCTACTTTTTACTGTAGTTACTAGTAGGTAGCTACTGCCACAGTATGGACCATGGCTCCTAAGCAACTAGTAGGTACTGCCACAGTATGGACCATGGTGTCTAAGCAACTATGGGTGGTACTGCCACAGTATACGCGCATTTTGACTAAGCCTAAGGGGTTGCCGTAAACAGTATCCTAGTACTACTCCTGGTAGTAGGCAGACTAACTAGTAGCAGTAAAAAGTAGGTATTTAATCATCTACATGAAAATTCCGTGAGTTTAAATTTCGAGATATGTAAAGAGAAGTATGTTAAGGCAATAAAAAATTTTCAATATAGTACCCTTCGGGGGGGGGGGGGGGGTGTAAATCTTCGGGGGGGGGGGGGGGGTGTAAATCTTCGTATATCTTGGGGGGGGGGGTGTATATCTTCGGGGGGGGGGGGGGTTCTAGGATCCAGCCCTTTCGTCTAAAAATCCAGACCTACAGGGGTTGAACCCGTCAGTGCATCCCAGATGTTTATTCTGCAGCAATGTAATTCAGCAGGTACTGCAGCTGCAGTGCTCTATTTTGTCACTGCATAGTTTGCCGGCTCAGTCCGAAGGGAAACATTCATTCCAGTCACTCTGTAATTTTGGAGGAAGTGAATCTGGAGTGAAGTAGGAAATGGGGCGGAGCGAAGGAAGCGAGAGAAGGAGCAGGGACAAACCGGCGTTCACAAGGAGATTAGAAGGCGGCAGCCCTGATCTCATTTCAACACTCCCACCACTATCCAATCACTTCCATCCCTTCCTTCCTCCCTTCCACCACTTTCACTCAAAAACTTTCCTCCAATGCGATGCCATGATTTCAAAGTCGATAGCCTAAAATTGTCAGCTGATGTTTTAGCTGTTGCTGTTGCATAGTTGCCTTCTACATTTGCTTCAAGCAATAGAATGAGATGATGCCGGACTCTGTACTGTGCGGAAAGAGCGAGAAAGGTGCTAAGGTGGAGGATGTGAAGGGAGGGAGAGAGAAATTCCATTAGGCAGGGGGTATCAGGAGGGGCCCATCGCATAAACGCAGCTCTTGTTCCGCGCTCCTACTCAACCTCCTCTCTAAGACGGCTTACACCAAGCCTTCTTGCCATGCATCCACCCTCCTTCCTTTCTTTATATACCCTCCTCCTCCTCTCTTTCCCCCACCCTCAACTCAACTACGTCAGCAGCCAATAGTTGTTTGACGGATCAATTCTTCTGCTCCCGCCTCATCCTACTACGTCAGTCAGCAATTACTGCTTCATTGGAGTAGTACACAGGCTGCTAATGGCAGCAAATGTGTCCATCTGAAAGCCCCATACTGACAGACGGCAAAAAGGGTGGGTCGACTTCCCTCCAGAGTGCCAGAAGAAAGCTTCTCTGGAAATCAGCAGTCTATTCATGGGCTCGCCCATCCTCCCCCAGTAGCCCAGCTCCAACTCTCCTCTTGGCGGCGCAGATTAGCCTGGAGGACGGCCTGCCTAAGCGAGGCGCGGAAGGCTGCGCTAATCCGCTTCCCGTCGGAGGTAGTGGGGGGAGGCGGTTGGAGAGAAAGAGAGGACCGGACAGCGGCGATGCAATTAGGATAAAGTGCTTAGGGGGCCAGGCCTTGGCCGCAACACTGCCCCTCCCCCTGATTGATTAAAAACACTGGCAGAGGCGTACACCTATAGGGAAGGGGGCAGTGAGTGAGTGTGTGGGAAAGTAGTGGCGGGCGGGGATGCAAGGGGAAAGGCTTCTCGATTCGCCCCATTAGCGTGCGTTTCCATGCGGCCCCCTTCCTCTCTGCTCTGCCCTCCTAGCGCCCCCATCTCTCGCCTCCATCCCGCCAAACGCGGACTCTGCCTAACCGCCCCCTCAGCTTCCCTTTCGGATCGGGTTGCTGGAGAACACTTGGCTGGGACAAGAAATAGACGGCTTCACTAAGTGCTTCCCTTTTTGCTTCCCTACTATGTTTGGCTGCTGTAGGCTCAAGTGGAGCGCCGGCTTGAGTATTTGCATGGGTTTAGGATGCTGATTGGAGAGGGGAGGTCGTGGCCTGGTGTGGGTGCGGGGGGTTTAAAGTCGCTCTGAGGGGACGGGGCGTGGAGAGGGCCTGGCAATAAAAGCGTAGGGTACTCGTGGGGGAGGCCTGTCCATCCGTGCATGCTCTTTGCTCAGCTTCTAAATGGCCGCCATTAGGCACGCCTCCTACTCTCCTGCTTAGCCTCCCTCTCTAGCCGCACACACCCCCCCATACCTCCTCCCTTATGCACTCCCCTTACCTTCCTACACAGCCTGTTGCAACTCTTGCCTCTCCCCCCTCCCACCTTGACGTCGCCATGACGCCTAAGGCTTTCATACTTAGCCCAAAGGGACGCTAGAAGGGGGTGCCTGGGAAAATACGGAGGGAGCAGGAGAGGGATGTATTGGTGTAGGCTGAACTGGCAGGGTCATTAGGCTGGCTGGAAGGTGTTTGGCGGGGCCTGCCTGAGTGAGGGAAAGGTGTTGGCTGCCAAAGCGCTCGTAAACGCAGGGCTGCCAGTTCATTGCCTCCTCCCGCCACCGCCACAGCTGGCCATCCAATCTTCCAGCTCGCCTCAGCTCTTTCTCACCGCCTCTCTTGTGGCGGGCGGGGGCAAGCGATACGGGCCTTATGAGTGCTGCTAGCTGTGAGGCGTTTGGAAAGTGGGATATGGAGAGGTGATAATTGTGCGGTGGTGCGAAGGGTGGGTGGGAGAAACCGTAAAGGCTTCCAGATGCCTGCACTAGCATAAGCGGCCCCTGCGGAAGAGTTTGGGGCGGTAGGCTGGAGGTGAGGATTATTCCGCTTCACTGGCCTGCCGGTGCTGGGCACTCGCCTATGCATGAGGCTCCCGGGAAGGCTTATGATCGAGGCCTGTCCTCCTGGCTAAGGAAAGGGGGGAGCAGTGAGTGTCGGAGGCGTCGGGGATGATGGATGCCTGCCGACCGCTAGTCTATTCATTAGCGTATACAGGACTGACGTGCACCCTTTTCACTTCTTCCGCGTTAGGCCGAAGTTGGATAAAGAACGGCGGCCGTTTTTGTGAACGGCAAATGGCTGGCTGCTATTAATTATTCGCCTTCAGGGCTTAGTTATGTGCAATTTGTCAAATTACTAGTGGAAATGCTCTTTCCGCCATTTTACCCGTCATTTCATCCGAATGGTTTTAAGGTTTTTAGGGCTAAAATTTTTGCGTTAACACAAGGCTTTTGATGTTTAACTATTTTTGTCGAATTGCAAATTGGCGCATGCTTTTAGCAAGAAAACGCTTCATCATTTTCAGAACTGGAGAGGTAGGCTTTTTTAATCGGAAAGAAAGCAAGCACGGAGGCTCTTAGGGCAGATTTCCCTTTGGCCAACTACAAGGCTCTCGCGCGCGCCCTAGTGCTTGAGAAGCCCCCTAAGACCCTCGATAAGAGGCACGGGCGAGCCTTCCCTGCTTATTACGCGGGCCGGCCTTGTTAGCCCTTGCATCTACGCCATCCCCTCACTCTCGCCCAATTACTTCAGCCAGCAGCAGGAGCATGCAGTCTGCCTCTGGCAAAGGCTAACCACCTTCGCCATGCTCCTCCCCTGGCTCCTCATCACAGTCGGCCTACAGCCCGGCGCTACGGCCGCCCGCCCTGTGAATCCGGAGGAGAGAGTTTGGGACCTGGTAGGTCGAATGCAGTCTCTATGAGCTGCTGAGGTTCTGAAGGCTTTTGAGCAATCCCTGCAAGAGGAGTGTGATTGGGAACGGCACTGGCTCTGCGACCCCGATGCCATCCTGCAGCAGCGTGAGTTTGCGCGCGTGGACACAACGCTGCAGGAGGCGCCCATCTACGACGACAAGTGTCGCCTGAAGGTTTCCTATATCTTCCTCCTCCTTTTTTTATGCGATCTTCTTCTGCTTCCTCTTTTTTCCTCTCCTCCTTCATCAACCCAGTTTATTCATCCAGAGCTGTTGCAGATTCGTGTGATCCTGGCCAAGGAGCTGGCGGAGCACTTGGAGTTCGGCGCCCCGCAGGGCCTGGGCCTTGTACCGCTGCATCCGGCCGTAGCGCATCACTGGCTCAACTGGCTCAGCATACGTCCTTTCCATCACCAGGTAGTATTTAGTCCGCCATTGCTTAGTTCAGCAAGCAATTTCATGGACTATGCAGCGGGTGGAGGACATCATCTACGACACGGAGACGGAGGACGAGATCGCCAACGGCTGCTGCCATACCATGCTCCTTGTCACCAGGTCCCCCACCAGCAGTCATCTGCTCACGTTCGCTTGTGAAACGAAAGTAGACATATATCGAGATAAATCGACATGAATCGCCATAAATCAAGACATAGAGTATGTCTTTAATTTATAGGAAGTTTTATTCTTATCAGAAATCATTGAAAGACATACTCTATGTCTTGAATTTCGTCAATTTCTGTCATGATTTCTGATAAGAATAAAACTTCCTATAAATTAATAATCCTTCTTGTCTGTGATCAAGCTAACCGTCAGATGAAGAGACAACAAAAAGGCTGCAGACAGGAGCAGGGCCGTCTCCGCTGGGGCCTGGCGCTGTGCGACAACTTCCCGCTCCAGCTCTGCCACATCCAGGCCCTGTTCCAGGCCAACGGGGGCGGCCTCTTCGACCCCCGCTACGTCCGCTACGGCCTCCCAGAGCTCTGGCGCTCCCTCTCCGCCCTCTGGGCCGACATGCAGGCCGGCCAGGTCGCACCCTGCCCCACCGCCCCGCCCCTGCCCACCGATGCCGCTCCAGCCACTGCCCAGTCCACCATCCTGCTCCTCCTTCTCTCTGCCTGTCTGCTCAGGACGTTTGCCTTTTGTTGAGCTGGCAACTGCCACGACACTCTACTGCCTGTGATTCCCGTCCAAAGAGCTTCTAGAAGGATTGATGATGTGGCCGAAGTTCAGTTGGCGGTGAAAAGTATATGTAAGACGAGGCTGTCCAAAATAGCCAGACATTGCTAGCAATTGCCTGCTGATGAAATGGTCTTGGATGCGTTTCTCTCATTGAACGTTTGCACTTTTTTACTTCAGCAGCACTAACATACTTCAACAGTGCTGCTTGTACTGTTGCCTCAAACTTGCTCAGACATCGTCTACAACGGCCATACATAGCACTCGATTCTTTCGTATGTAAACGAGCGTTTGCTCATCTCAAGTATTTTTTCACTGGATCCGTTCGTCGTATAGTAATGATCTGCAAATTGAAACATAGTTCAGAAAAAATCATTAATTGCCAAAAATTTCGAGTATCATCTGTCATTTATAAAGTATGTTTACTTCTTCCCACATTTTGCCCAAGTTTTTTCTCTTTAGTGTAATTAAAAGATAATTATTTTCAAAAGGAAAGCCAGCCGGTCTGTCTGCCGTTGTAGAAACGGTGCAGTGGAAGTTTTGCCCCGCAATGGCCAGCCTCCACCGCGCACAAAGCCAATTTACCCAATGCTCCGTACGAAGAATATCTGCCAGCATGCACGGTGTAAAAATGGTCTCTATCTGAAAACCTACATTTTTTGCTATCTAAATTAAAGACAAATAGGACAGAAAACGTACCAGAGCCAGAGCTGGACAGATAGACGAGGAGAGGACGCAATTGGGGGCACTGGACAGGAGCTTCATTTCCAGTCACCAACTGGGCTACAGCTGACTGCTGTCTGTAGCCGGCGTTCCCGCTGAAAGCGTACATGTGGTCGCCTGTAGAGTTGGGGATTTTTATTGGCCTTTGCCCCTGAGCTTACTTGCGCCTGGGTTGTAAAATTCGTAGAATGGCGCCAGACGCAGAAATACAGGCCAGTCCGGTCCTTCAATCACTCCAGCTAAGCAAAGACGGCTGATAGACGGGTGTTTCTGATTTCGAAGTCCTGATTTGAAAAAAGAATATTGACTTTGATGACAAAACTGAGCGAAGGAGAATGGGCAGAACACCGGGAGCACAGCCAAATATAATATCATCACAACTCCGCCAAGATGAACTTTATTTGATATGTGTATGCAATTGAACCATCATTGCTAGATTTGCTTTAGCCTGAGAATGGCTCGGCAGGTTTACCATGATGCTACATTAGTAGCTAGGATACAAAACAGAGCTGGTATAACGGAATACAAATCAACTCTCGGAACCCAGTATCCAAACTACCAGCCCATGCGTTCAATTCAAACTAACAATCGAGTATGAAAAAAGAGAAGTGATTGTAGTGACAAATTTGAGCAAAACCTGCTCACATAAGAAAGGGCCTCCTTTGGCATCCAACTATGACTGCTCTGTCCTTCGCAGCAGTCGGCCTTAGACTGGCGCATAAATTTTTAAAAAATTTAAAAAATAACGCATCTTGAGCCACCGCCTTGAAGGACCGTTGTACAGTCTGGAAACAATCTGCGCATTTTGCTTGGACATTCATTACTCAAGCATACTGTGTTGCAAGACTTTGATAAAATGGAATCAGATGTCAAACTAGTCAGCAATTTGGCATTATGCATCATAATCTGGTTAAGCCAGTCAATGCTGTGTAAAATTTCCTGCCAAGTTTTTGACGTCCCTTGAGGACAGCCAGGTGTTTGCTGCGGCGTTCATTTGGTCTGGCGGTACTTTGCCAGTGGGTGTGGGTTCCTTTCCTGTGGGGTTCCTGGCTTGTGAATGAGGGGTATTCCTGGGTGAAGGGTGAAGTAAGTCTCTCCCTTTGTCTACCTTTGCTGCTATACTTCAGGGTCCGGCGGTGCCAGGACGCTGATGGAAGTAGCAAAGGTTAGGCCTTAGATAAGCAACCAAATTGCCACTCCTTCCCTTTGCCTACCTTTGCTGCTATACTTCAGGGTCCGGCGGTGCCAGGACGCTGATGGAAGTAGCAAAGGTTAGGCCTTAGATAAGCAACCAAATTGCCACTCCTTCCCTTTGCCTACCTTTGCTGCTATACTTCAGGGTCCGGCGGTGCCAGGACGCTGATGGAAGTAGCAAAGGTTAGGCCTTACATAAGCAACCAAATTGCCACTCCTTCCCTTTGCCTACCTTTGCTGCTATACTTCAGGGTCCGGCGGTGCCAGGACGCTGATGGAAGTAGCAAAGGTTAGGCCTTAGATAAGCAACCAAATTGCCACTCCTTCCCTTTGCCTACCTTTGCTGCTATACTTCAGGGTCCGGCGGTGCCAGGACGCTGATGGAAGTAGCAAAGGTTAGGCCTTAGATAAGCAACCAAATTGCCACTCCTTCCCTTTGCCTACCTTTGCTGCTATACTTCAGGGTCCGGCGGTGCCAGGACGCTGATGGAAGTAGCAAAGGTTAGGCCTTAGATAAGCAACCAAATTGCCACTCCTTCCCTTTGCCTACCTTTGCTGCTATACTTCAGGGTCCGGCGGTGCCAGGACGCTGATGGAAGTAGCAAAGGTTAGGCCTTAGATAAGCAACCAAATTGCCACTCCTTCCCTTTGCCTACCTTTGCTGCTATACTTCAGGGTCCGGCGGTGCCAGGACGCTGATGGAAGTAGCAAAGGTTAGGCCTTAGATAAGCAACCAAATTGCCACTCCTTCCCTTTGCCTACCTTTGCTGCTATACTTCAGGGTCCGGCGGTGCCAGGACGCTGATGGAAGTAGCAAAGGTTAGGCCTTAGATAAGCAACCAAATTGCCACTCCTTCCCTTTGCCTACCTTTGCTGCTATACTTCAGGGTCCGGCGGTGCCAGGACGCTGATGGATGTAGCAAAGGTTAGGCCTTACATAAGCAACCAAATTGCCACTCCTTCCCTTTGCCTACCTTTGCTGCTATACTTCAGGGTCCGGCGGTGCCAGGACGCTGATGGAAGTAGCAAAGGTTAGGCCTTAGATAAGCAACCAAATTGCCACTCCTTCCCTTTGCCTACCTTTGCTGCTATACTTCAGGGTCCGGCGGTGCCAGGACGCTGATGGAAGTAGCAAAGGTTAGGCCTTAGATAAGCAACCAAATTGCCACTCCTTCCCTTTGCCTACCTTTGCTGCTATACTTCAGGGTCCGGCGGTGCCAGGACGCTGATGGAAGTAGCAAAGGTTAGGCCTTAGATAAGCAACCAAATTGCCACTCCTTCCCTTTGCCTAC
Source organism: Ptycholaimellus sp. GST1_10 (assembly GCA_030248095.1). Classification (NCBI taxonomy): domain Eukaryota; kingdom Metazoa; phylum Nematoda; class Chromadorea; order Chromadorida; family Chromadoridae; genus Ptycholaimellus; species Ptycholaimellus sp. GST1_10. The sequence continues at coordinate 83,065 of JASANA010006336.1, forward strand.
CTTTGCTGCTATACTTCAGGGTCCGGCGGTGCCAGGACGCTGATGGAAGTAGCAAAGGTTAGGCCTTAGATAAGCAACCAAATTGCCACTCCTTCCCTTTGCCTACCTTTGCTGCTATACTTCAGGGTCCGGCGGTGCCAGGACGCTGATGGAAGTAGCAAAGGTTAGGCCTTAGATAAGCAACCAAATTGCCACTCCTTCCCTTTGCCTACCTTTGCTGCTATACTTCAGGGTCCGGCGGTGCCAGGACGCTGATGGAAGTAGCAAAGGTTAGGCCTTAGATAAGCAACCAAATTGTCACTCCTTCCCTTTGCCTACCTTTGCTGCTATACTTCAGGGTCCGGCGGTGCCAGGACGCTGATGGAAGTAGCAAAGGTTAGGCCTTAGATAAGCAACCAAATTGCCACTCCTTCCCTTTGCCTACCTTTGCTGCTATACTTCAGGGTCCGGCGGTGCCAGGACGCTGATGGAAGTAGCAAAGGTTAGGCCTTAGATAAGCAACCAAATTGCCACTCCTTCCCTTTGCCTACCTTTGCTGCTATACTTCAGGGTCCGGCGGTGCCAGGACGCTGATGGAAGTAGCAAAGGTTAGGCCTTAGATAAGCAACCAAATTGCCACTCCTTCCCTTTGCCTACCTTTGCTGCTATACTTCAGGGTCCGGCGGTGCCAGGACGCTGATGGAAGTAGCAAAGGTTAGGCCTTAGATAAGCAACCAAATTGCCACTCCTTCCCTTTGCCTACCTTTGCTGCTATACTTCAGGGTCCGGCAGTGCCAGGACGCTGATGGAAGTAGCAAAGGTTAGGCCTTAGATAAGCAACCAAATTGCCACTCCTTCCCTTTGCCTACCTTTGCTGCTATACTTCAGGGTCCGGCGGTGCCAGGACGCTGATGGAAGTAGCAAAGGTTAGGCCTTAGATAAGCAACCAAATTGCCACTCCTTCCCTTTGCCTACCTTTGCTGCTATACTTCAGGGTCCGGCGGTGCCAGGACGCTGATGGAAGTAGCAAAGGTTAGGCCTTAGATAAGCAACCAAATTGCCACTCCTTCCCTTTGCCTACCTTTGCTGCTATACTTCAGGGTCCGGCGGTGCCAGAACGCTGATGGAAGTAGCAAAGGTTAGGCCTTAGATAAGCAACCAAATTGCCACTCCTTCCCTTTGCCTACCTTTGCTGCTATACTTCAGGGTCCGGCGGTGCCAGGACGCTGATGGAAGTAGCAAAGGTTAGGCCTTAGATAAGCAACCAAATTGCCACTCCTTCCCTTTGCCTACCTTTGCTGCTATACTTCAGGGTCCGGCGGTGCCAGGACGCTGATGGAAGTAGCAAAGGTTAGGCCTTAGATAAGCAACCAAATTGCCACTCCTTCCCTTTGCCTACCTTTGCTGCTATACTTCAGGGTCCGGCGGTGCCAGGACGCTGATGGAAGTAGCAAAGGTTAGGCCTTAGATAAGCAACCAAATTGCCACTCCTTCCCTTTGCCTACCTTTGCTGCTATACTTCAGGGTCCGGCGGTGCCAGGACGCTGATGGAAGTAGCAAAGGTTAGGCCTTAGATAAGCAACCAAATTGCCACTCCTTCCCTTTGCCTACCTTTGCTGCTATACTTCAGGGTCCGGCGGTGCCAGGACGCTGATGGAAGTAGCAAAGGTTAGGCCTTAGATAAGCAACCAAATTGCCACTCCTTCCCTTTGCCTACCTTTGCTGCTATACTTCAGGGTCCGGCGGTGCCAGGACGCTGATGGAAGTAGCAAAGGTTAGGCCTTAGATAAGCAACCAAATTGCCACTCCTTCCCTTTGCCTACCTTTGCTGCTATACTTCAGGGTCCGGCGGTGCCAGGACGCTGATGGAAGTAGCAAAGGTTAGGCCTTAGATAAGCAACCAAATTGCCACTCCTTCCCTTTGCCTACCTTTGCTGCTATACTTCAGGGTCCGGCGGTGCCAGGACGCTGATGGAAGTAGCAAAGGTTAGGCCTTAGATAAGCAACCAAATTGCCACTCCTTCCCTTTGCCTACCTTTGCTGCTATACTTCAGGGTCCGGCGGTGCCAGGACGCTGATGGAAGTAGCAAAGGTTAGGCCTTAGATAAGCAACCAAATTGCCACTCCTTCCCTTTGCCTACCTTTGCTGCTATACTTCAGGGTCCGGCGGTGCCAGGACGCTGATGGAAGTAGCAAAGGTTAGGCCTTAGATAAGCAACCAAATTGCCACTCCTTCCCTTTGCCTACCTTTGCTGCTATACTTCAGGGTCCGGCGGTGCCAGGACGCTGATGGAAGTAGCAAAGGTTAGGCCTTAGATAAGCAACCAAATTGCCACTCCTTCCCTTTGCCTACCTTTGCTGCTATACTTCAGGGTCCGGCGGTGCCAGGACGCTGATGGAAGTAGCAAAGGTTAGGCCTTAGATAAGCAACCAAATTGCCACTCCTTCCCTTTGCCTACCTTTGCTGCTATACTTCAGGGTCCGGCGGTGCCAGGACGCTGATGGAAGTAGCAAAGGTTAGGCCTTAGATAAGCAACCAAATTGCCACTCCTTCCCTTTGCCTACCTTTGCTGCTATACTTCAGGGTCCGGCGGTGCCAGGACGCTGATGGAAGTAGCAAAGGTTAGGCCTTAGATAAGCAACCAAATTGCCACTCCTTCCCTTTGCCTACCTTTGCTGCTATACTTCAGGGTCCGGCGGTGCCAGGACGCTGATGGAAGTAGCAAAGGTTAGGCCTTAGATAAGCAACCAAATTGCCACTCCTTCCCTTTGCCTACCTTTGCTGCTATACTTCAGGGTCCGGCGGTGCCAGGACGCTGATGGAAGTAGCAAAGGTTAGGCCTTAGATAAGCAACCAAATTGCCACTCCTTCCCTTTGCCTACCTTTGCTGCTATACTTCAGGGTCCGGCGGTGCCAGGACGCTGATGGAAGTAGCAAAGGTTAGGCCTTAGATAAGCAACCAAATTGCCACTCCTTCCCTTTGCCTACCTTTGCTGCTATACTTCAGGGTCCGGCGGTGCCAGGACGCTGATGGAAGTAGCAAAGGTTAGGCCTTAGATAAGCAACCAAATTGCCACTCCTTCCCTTTGCCTACCTTTGCTGCTATACTTCAGGGTCCGGCGGTGCCAGGACGCTGATGGAAGTAGCAAAGGTTAGGCCTTAGATAAGCAACCAAATTGCCACTCCTTCCCTTTGCCTACCTTTGCTGCTATACTTCAGGGTCCGGCGGTGCCAGGACGCTGATGGAAGTAGCAAAGGTTAGGCCTTAGATAAGCAACCAAATTGCCACTCCTTCCCTTTGCCTACCTTTGCTGCTATACTTCAGGGTCCGGCGGTGCCAGGACGCTGATGGAAGTAGCAAAGGTTAGGCCTTAGATAAGCAACCAAATTGCCACTCCTTCCCTTTGCCTACCTTTGCTGCTATACTTCAGGGTCCGGCGGTGCCAGGACGCTGATGGAAGTAGCAAAGGTTAGGCCTTAGATAAGCAACCAAATTGCCACTCCTTCCCTTTGCCTACCTTTGCTGCTATACTTCAGGGTCCGGCGGTGCCAGGACGCTGATGGAAGTAGCAAAGGTTAGGCCTTAGATAAGCAACCAAATTGCCACTCCTTCCCTTTGCCTACCTTTGCTGCTATACTTCAGGGTCCGGCGGTGCCAGGACGCTGATGGAAGTAGCAAAGGTTAGGCCTTAGATAAGCAACCAAATTGCCACTCCTTCCCTTTGCCTACCTTTGCTGCTATACTTCAGGGTCCGGCGGTGCCAGGACGCTGATGGAAGTAGCAAAGGTTAGGCCTTAGATAAGCAACCAAATTGCCACTCCTTCCCTTTGCCTACCTTTGCTGCTATACTTCAGGGTCCGGCGGTGCCAGGACGCTGATGGAAGTAGCAAAGGTTAGGCCTTAGATAAGCAACCAAATTGCCACTCCTTCCCTTTGCCTACCTTTGCTGCTATACTTCAGGGTCCGGCGGTGCCAGGACGCTGATGGAAGTAGCAAAGGTTAGGCCTTAGATAAGCAACCAAATTGCCACTCCTTCCCTTTGCCTACCTTTGCTGCTATACTTCAGGGTCCGGCGGTGCCAGGACGCTGATGGAAGTAGCAAAGGTTAGGCCTTACATAAGCAACCAAATTGCCACTCCTTCCCTTTGCCTACCTTTGCTGCTATACTTCAGGGTCCGGCGGTGCCAGGACGCTGATGGAAGTAGCAAAGGTTAGGCCTTAGATAAGCAACCAAATTGCCACTCCTTCCCTTTGCCTACCTTTGCTGCTATACTTCAGGGTCCGGCGGTGCCAGGACGCTGATGGAAGTAGCAAAGGTTAGGCCTTAGATAAGCAACCAAATTGCCACTCCTTCCCTTTGCCTACCTTTGCTGCTATACTTCAGGGTCCGGCGGTGCCAGGACGCTGATGGAAGTAGCAAAGGTTAGGCCTTAGATAAGCAACCAAATTGCCACTCCTTCCCTTTGCCTAGCTTTGCTGCTATACTTCAGGGTCCGGCGGTGCCAGGACGCTGATGGAAGTAGCAAAGGTTAGGCCTTAGATAAGCAACCAAATTGCCACTCCTTCCCTTTGCCTACCTTTGCTGCTATACTTCAGGGTCCGGCGGTGCCAGGACGCTGATGGAAGTAGCAAAGGTTAGGCCTTAGATAAGCAACCAAATTGCCACTCCTTCCCTTTGCCTACCTTTGCTGCTATACTTCAGGGTCCGGCGGTGCCAGGACGCTGATGGAAGTAGCAAAGGTTAGGCCTTAGATAAGCAACCAAATTGCCACTCCTTCCCTTTGCCTACCTTTGCTGCTATACTTCAGGGTCCGGCGGTGCCAGGACGCTGATGGAAGTAGCAAAGGTTAGGCCTTAGATAAGCAACCAAATTGCCACTCCTTCCCTTTGCCTACCTTTGCTGCTATACTTCAGGGTCCGGCGGTGCCAGGACGCTGATGGAAGTAGCAAAGGTTAGGCCTTACATAAGCAACCAAATTGCCACTCCTTCCCTTTGCCTACCTTTGCTGCTATACTTCAGGGTCCGGCGGTGCCAGGACGCTGATGGAAGTAGCAAAGGTTAGGCCTTAGATAAGCAACCAAATTGCCACTCCTTCCCTTTGCCTACCTTTGCTGCTATACTTCAGGGTCCGGCGGTGCCAGGACGCTGATGGAAGTAGCAAAGGTTAGGCCTTAGATAAGCAACCAAATTGCCACTCCTTCCCTTTGCCTACCTTTGCTGCTATACTTCAGGGTCCGGCGGTGCCAGGACGCTGATGGAAGTAGCAAAGGTTAGGCCTTAGATAAGCAACCAAATTGCCACTCCTTCCCTTTGCCTACCTTTGCTGCTATACTTCAGGGTCCGGCAGTGCCAGGACGCTGATGGAAGTAGCAAAGGTTAGGCCTTAGATAAGCAACCAAATTGCCACTCCTTCCCTTTGCCTACCTTTGCTGCTATACTTCAGGGTCCGGCGGTGCCAGGACGCTGATGGAAGTAGCAAAGGTTAGGCCTTAGATAAGCAACCAAATTGCCACTCCTTCCCTTTGCCTACCTTTGCTGCTATACTTCAGGGTCCGGCGGTGCCAGGACGCTGATGGAAGTAGCAAAGGTTAGGCCTTACATAAGCAACCAAATTGTCACTCCTTCCCTTTGCCTACCTTTGCTGCTATACTTCAGGGTCCGGCGGTGCCAGGACGCTGATGGAAGTAGCAAAGGTTAGGCCTTAGATAAGCAACCAAATTGCCACTCCTTCCCTTTGCCTACCTTTGCTGCTATACTTCAGGGTCCGGCGGTGCCAGGACGCTGATGGAAGTAGCAAAGGTTAGGCCTTAGATAAGCAACCAAATTGCCACTCCTTCCCTTTGCCTACCTTTGCTGCTACACTTCAGGGTCCGGCGGTGCCAGGACGCTGATGGAAGTAGCAAAGGTTAGGCCTTAGATAAGCAACCAAATTGCCACTCCTTCCCTTTGTCCGCTGCGCTTGCTTGATGCCGCTTGCTTCCCGCCCCGGCCCTCGAGCGGGGACAGGGCAGGGCTGAACAAATCACTCGCTACGGAACTTGACAGTAGAGCCAACCGCCCGAGCCTGGGTGTGTGTGCGCGAGTCTAGATGGTTGCATCATCGCGACCGTCGGCATCTGGCAGGGCTTCATCATCGCCGCCGCCTACGCCAACCTTCCCAAGTGCACTCTCAGGGCCTCTCTCCCAGATTGGCCCCCCTTTTCGGTGTTGAGAACGAGTTTTGGAGCTGAGCTGCCGCTGTTTTGGGTTCAGGTTTGATTGCGGGACGCCGTGATCAGCTTTACTGACCCCGACGCCGTGGCCGCCGACTTCGCTCTCTCCCTCTCCGTCACCAGCGACACCGGGGTCTCTGGATAGTCTAATCCCCCACACTCTCTGGTGACCCTCTCTTTCATCATCCTCTCCTGCTGCCTTCCCCTCTTCTAGGATGGCAGCCCGATGCTTCTGGATCAGCACCGCCCCGCCGGGGGTGGAGGAGTGCACGCCCGACTGCAACCCGCCACCGGACGGCCACTCCAGGACCAAGATGCGCTGCTCCGACTGCGGCCTTGTCTTCTGCGCCGCCGGCGCCGACATCCTCTACAACCCACCGGGCAGTGCCGACGCCAACGTCTATGACCGCGTTTTCATGGCCGTCTCCGCTGACGGGACCGCCTTCCCCGACTTTCGCTACACCTGCCACGTCTGCCAGATCAACCAGGCGATTCGGGAGCCCGCCAGCCTAGCGGAGCAGGCGGATGCCGCCGGGATTGCCATCCGCCCCGGCCGCCGCATCGACGCCCCCGAGTACCACTACGTCGGCCCCAACCTCGGCCGAGACGCCCGCACTGACGCCGCCGACGCCGCTGAGGCCGCAGACTGCGCCGACGACGGCCAGCAGCCCGACGCCACCTTCATCCGAGCTCCATCCCCGGCCTTCTCCCATCGCTCCACCGCCTCCTACCAGTCCCTGGGTGGCCGCCACTCGCCGCCCCGCGACTCCCCGCCGCCCAACTACGACCAGGCCATGAACGCTCCACTTCACCGGCCACAGCCAACTCCGCGACAGTCCCTGCGTGGTTCGCCCCAGCCGGTCCACAACCAGCCCAGCCCGGCCGCCTCCGACCGGATGGAGGACTGGGTCCGCCAGCAGCGGGAGCGGCAGCGATGCCGCCGGGACCCGACGCCCAGCAAGAGGGCACCGTCGCGCTCCACCCGGCGCTCCAGCCGGGGCAGCGGTGGGCGCAGTGGAGGCAGTTTGGGATCCTCCCGGGTGGTGAGCACCGTCGTCTCCTCCAGACACAGCCGCCGGGAGGAGGCGGACCGCCGCCTCATCGACAACCTTGTCGACCTCATCCGGACCATGGCCCAGCCTCAGGGCAATGGTCCTCAGCCGGCTCCGGCGCCGCCGGCCCAGCCACCGCCGGCCCAGCCTCCGCCGGCCCAGCCTCCGCCGGCCCAGCAACCACCGGCCCCAGCTCCGCCGACGCCGGCGCCCTTCATCCCCGAGCGGCCAGAGCCCGTCTGCCGCCACCCACCGCTGGCCGGCCTGCCGCCCATCCAGCGCCCCAACCCCTTCCTGCCCGTCCCTGACTGGGCCGCCGATGCTCCAGAACCGCTTTGGCGAGCTCCTCAGGACGTGCGGCTGGCTCCACCCGCCCCCCCCCTCTGGCGGCGGAAGAGCCCCGGGGCAGGGGGCGTGGAACGGCCCAGCGAATGCAGCTCCACCCGGCCTCCCCTCCGGCGGCAGAAGCGCCCCGGGGCAGAGGCACGGGCAAGGCCTGCACTTCCACCCGGCTCCAACCGGCCTCCCCTCCGGCGGCGGAAGAGCCCCGGGGCAGAGGCACGGTCAAGGCCCAGACCCTCCGGCTCCAGCCGGCCCTCCCTCTGGCGGCAGAAGAGCCCCAGGGCAGGGGCCCGGCCAAGGCCCGGATCCCCCGGCACCGCCCGGCCCTCCCTCCAGAGGGAAGAGCCCCGGGGCAGGGGCCCGGGTATGGCCCGGAACAGCAGCTGCCTCCCCCTCCCGCCCCCTACGGAGCCCCCACGGGCCCGTGGCAGGCCGGTGGATACGGAGCGGCGGGGCGACCAAGCTACTTGCTCTCGAAGATCAAGCACACCATCAAGAGCTTCGATGGCTCCGACATCACCAAGTACCTGCGCTTCAGGAGCTGGGTGACCAATCTGCTGGAGCAGCAGGCCATGCTGGAGTGGGACAAGTTCTACTACTTGTACCACAGCCTCTCCGGCCGGGCCCGCCAGAAGATCGAGCAGCTGGACCCCAACGTGGCCGGCAACTTCGACCAGGCCCTGGAGACCTTGGACGCCAATACCGGCACTCCAACCTCCTCAAGGCCACCCTTTTCTGCAACCTCCAAGACCTAAGCCTGGCAGCAGACGACGACCTCGGCAGTCTGGAAGCCCTGGCGGACGGCGTCGCCGACGCCCTGAATCAGCTCCGGGCCGCCGGCATCCCAGACGGCACCATCGACGCCTACGCCTATGACCTTTTCGCAAAGGTCCCAGCTGGCCTCGGCCGCGAGATCTGGCGGGCGCGAGTCCGACAGCGACTGGAGCCCGTCCCCGGCGTCGCTGACCTCCTTGAGGACCTTCGGGCGGAGATCAACCTGCTCCACTCAACGGAGGCCGCCCGTCCGCTGCTGCCCCGGCATCAAGGCCAGTCCACCTTCGCCGCCCCCGCCAGCCAGGCCAAGCCACCAGGCGGGGCCAAGACTGCAAGCGGCAAGGGAGGAGAGGGCGAGCGAGGCAAGCCCCGCTACGGCAAGGACCTCCCCTGCCTCTTCTGCGACCAGACTGGGCACAAGAGCTTCCGCTGCCCGATGGTGATGTCCCCAGCCAAGCGGCTCCGCGTCTTCAACAAGGCCAACCGCTGCCGCCTCTGCATCAAGAAGGGGCACATGGCCAAGGACTGCCCCAGCAAGCGCCGCTGCTTCAAGTGCGACAGCCACCACGCTTCAGTCCTCCACGAAGCCCTGGCTGAAGGCCAGGCCAAGGCCGGCCAGCTCAAGGGGAAGACCTCCAAGGCCGGCCAGACCTCCAAGGAGACGGCGGCCGCAGCGCCCGCCAGCATCACCGGCCACCCCACCGTGGTCCTCAGCACCTTTGAGGCCCTGGTGGCGCGGCCCACGGACGAGCGAGGGACCAACGTCACCGGTCTGCTCGACTCCTGCTCCAGCCTCTCCTGGCTCAGGGAGGACGTCGCCCGGTGCCTGGGCCTCCGCTTCCTCCTGCCCGAGACCATCGACCTCAGCTGCGCCGGCGCCGCTGAGCCCCGCCGCCTGGTCACCCGGCCCGTCATGATCGACCTGATTGGGCGCGATGGCTCCAGGACCGAGTTCAAGGCCCACACAGCGGAGCATGTGTGCAGCCCGATCTCCGTCGGGGGCTTCTCCATCCGCCCAGACATCCTCACCCCCGTCGGCCAGCCCGAGCTCGGCTACGCCAATCTTCCCCCCGCCAAGGCCAAGGCGCTGGAGATCGACCTGCTGGTGGGCCTGAACGCCTACCACAAGTACCTCGGCGCCAGCTGCCCCCGCACCGCCCTCACCGAGGGCCTCACCGCCTACCACTCCAGCCTCGGCGTCCTGCTCGAGGGCGCCCTACAGCCAGGCGAGTTCGCCGTCAAGGACCCCGGCTTCGAGAGCCTGGCGCCGGCCATGTTCGGCTTCGCCCAGCCGGTGTCGTTCCAGCAGCACCTGGCCCGGCAGTCGGACCTGGAGACGATCGGCTTCCACCACGACGCCGACTCCAAGGCGACCACGAATGACGAGCGGACGGAGGAGCTACTCCGCCAGATCAGCCGCCGCCCAGACGGGGCCTTCGTGGTGCCGCTCCCCTTCCGCGAGGACGCCAGCTGCCTGGCCTCCAACTTCCAGCAGGCCTTCGGGCGCGTCAGCCGCAACCACAGCCGCCTGAGCCCGGAGGAGAAGCTGGCCTACTACGGCGAGTTCGATGCCCAGGCGAGCGAGGGGATCATCGTCCCTGTCGCCGAGAAGGCCGCCCCCGGCGCCCTCGTCCATCACCTGCCCCACTTCAAGGCCCCCGCCGCCAAGAAGGTGCGCCCGGTGGTCGACGCCAGCTCCAAGTGCGGCAGCCCGCCCCGGTCCCTCAACGACATGATCGACCCCGGGCCCAACCTGCTGGCGGACCTCTTCACCGTGCAGCTGCTCGCCCGCTCCGGCCGCTACCTGTTCACCGCCGACATCAGGGCCGCCTTTTATGCCATGCATGTCCGAGAAGACTTGCAGGACGCACTGCGGGTGATCCTGCCGCGAGACCGGGACCAGCCGATGGTGGACGGCAACTTCCGCATCTGGAAGTATACCCGGGTCATCATGGGGTGCAGCGCCAGCCCGTGGCTGCTGCAAGCCTGCCTTCGCCTGCTCGTCCGCGGCGCCCTCACAGACGGTCGCCTGCACGGGCTCTCAGAGGCGGAGGTCCAAGCCATCCCCGCCCGCACCTACGCCGACAACGTCATCTGGCCGTTCGAGGACGCCGCCGACGGCATCCGGGTCGCCCACGGCCTGGTGCAGCTGTTTGCCGATGGCGGCTTCGAGCTGCGCAAGTTCGGCTCCAACTGCAACGCCCTCCTCGCCGCCCTGAAGCCCGACCAGCTCCTGCCCACCAGCGACACCATCTCCATCCTCGGCGTCAACTGGCACCTACCGTCCGACACCCTGCACATGGCGGAGGTGAAGACGGAGAGCGACAAGAAGCCCAGCATCCGCAAGCTGGCGAGCGTCGCCGCCCGCGCCTTCGATCCCTTCAGCATCGTCGGCCCCGTCACTCTCAAAGGTCGCCTCCTGCTCCACAAAGCTTACCCTCACTGCAGGACCTGGGACGCGAAAGTCCCGGTGGAGGTGGCGGCCGAGTGGCCCAAGCTCTGCACCCAGCTCCGCCGCTGCCACGAGCCCGCCATCCCCCGCCACGCCATCTGTGGCCCCGCGCCCGAGCTCATCCTCTTCTCCGATGCCAACTTCGACACCTATGCATTCACCGCCTACGCCGTCTACCCCGGCACGGGGAAGGCCAAGTTCCTCATCGGCAAGGCCCGCCTCGTCCCCAAGGAGAAGAAGGGGATCATCATCTCCATCCCCCACACAGAGCTCTGGGCTGCCGTCGCCGCCTCCCGCGCTGCCACCCTACTTCGCAAGGCCCTCGCCTCCGTCGTGACCTTCGGCAAGGTCACGCACTTCATCGACAACGCGGCCGTCCTGGGGTGGCTGGCAGCCGGCGAGGCTCCGCGGGCCTACGAGAACCGGCGGATCCAAGAACTGCTGGAGGCCGCCCCGCAACCCCGCTTCCGCTACATCCCATCCGCCGACAACCCAGCGGACTGGCTGACGAAGCCACGGGACGTGGACACGCTGCTCAAGGAGCAGCTCTATCTCCAAGGTCCCTCCTTCCTCACAGGGGCCAGGTCCGAGTGGCCGGACGCGACGGCGCTGCCGTCCGAGCAGCCAGAGCCGGACCCGCCCAAGGGGGGCAAGGGTGCCTTCCGCACCGAGGCCGCCCTGGCCGCCGCCGCTCGGCCGTGGCCGCGGCCGCCAGAGCCCAACGAACCCCAAGGGCTGCTGGGGCTGCTCAAGCTCCACGAGGCCAGCAGCCTCCGCCACCTCCTCACCAAGGCCGCCTACGTCCAGCGGTTCATCGATTCGAACAAATGCAGGACGCCGGTGACGTGGGCGGAGAAGCTGCCCATCCTGCTCTGCCTGGTCCGCGAGGTCCAGGAGACGGCCTACGCCGACCTGCGCGAGCACCTCCGCTCCAAGACCGACGCCAACAAGCGCGGCGCCAACCAGGCGCGCCAGTTCGGCGCCCAGCTCGTCGACGGCCTCATCAGGGTCGGCTCCCGCTTCGGACAGCGCGAGCCCACGGAGGACGGCCTGCCGCCCATCCTCCTTCCCGCCGACCACCCGCTCACCAAGCTCCTCGTCCACCACGTCCACGCCACCAACGGCCATGGACCGGCTTCGGCTGTGCTGGGCATCCTCCGGCGGACCTACTGGATCCCGGGCGGCTACCAGATGGTGGCCCACATCCTCCGCGGCTGCCAGCTCTGCCGCCTGGCGAAGGCGGCCCTCCCCCATGGCGTTGCCCGAGGGGAACTGCCCGCGGACCGCTTCCAGCCCGACCGCCCGCCTTTCAGCTCCATCATGGTGGACCAGATCGGCCCCTTCACCACCTACGACCACAAACATGGGACGGAGACCAAGCGCTGGCTTCTCCTCTTCACCTGCGCCTCCATGCGCGCCATCCACCTGGAGGTCCTGGCCAAGTACGACGCCGAGGCCGCCTGCACAGCCCTGGAGCGGTTCTGGGCCCGCCGCGGGCTCACCTCCGGGACCATCTGGATGGACCAGGCGGGCGCCTTCACTGCGGCGGCCAAGCGGATGGAGCCCGTCCTGCTCTTCCCCGACGTGGAGGCCCTGGACGTGGCCGCCTTCGCCGCCTCTCACCAGGTCCAGTTCCGCTTCTGCCTGGTGCGGGCGCCCTGGCACCACGGCGCCGTGGAGCGCTTGGTTGGGGTCGTGAAGAGCTGCCTCCGACCTGCGATGTGGAATCAGCGGCTGTCAGACGAGGCGTTCCACACCCTCGCCTGCCGCGTGGAGGCGGTCGTCAACCACCGCCCCCTCTGCCCGCTCACCGCCCGGGCGGACGACTTCCGCCCCCTCACGCCGGCCTCCATCCTGACGCCGGGCATGGACGCGGAGCCCTTCGCAGAGGGCGAGCAGTTCGGCTCCGCCATCCGTCACCTCCTCCGCTGCCGCCAGCACGCCGCCGCCGAGTTCCGGCGCTGCTTCGCGACCGAGTACAAAGGGTTCTTGCGCTCCGTCCACCTCGCCAAGGCAGCCCGCCACAAGGTCCGCCCCCAGGCCCTGCTGCCCGTGGGGGCCGCCTGCCTGCTCGAGGACCCCGGCCCCCGGCACCTCTGGAAGATCGTCCGCGTCATTGCCACCTTCGCCGACAAGCACGGGGTGGTGCGATCGGCAGACATCATCGACCAGTGGGGCTACGTCGCCCGCCGCTCCATCGCGCACCTGCTGTTGACTGAGGCTCCCACCTCGGTCGCAGCTCAGGCCCCCGGTCCCTGCCTCTCCATCCCCAACTCCTCCTCCTCCACCCAGAATGCAGGCGGGGAGGTGAACGAGCCAATGGTGGACGCGGGCGAGGAGCTGGCCGGGCTGCGCAAGGCACCAGAGGAGCTGGAGCCCGGAGAGGAGGCGGAGGACAAGGACGTCATCGTCGACTAGCCCGTCTTTGCCGACAGCGCTTCCGGCTGCAGTCTGGGCACTCACTCAGGCTCAGCCTCTCCTGCTGGTCGTCCCTTTTCCCCCCTCCTCTACCCCCTCCTCTTCTCCTCCTTCTCCCATTTCTCTTTCTTCCCCTTGTTGGCCCCCGAGCGGCTGCAGATGCGCGTGTCGGTGGCCGAGGGGTGGAACGGCTGCGGGGGCACCAGCTTCGTCGCCGCATTCGAGGCCCTTCCCTGCCCCCTCCTCCCTTTTCCTTCTTTCATCCTACCCCCATTACCCTCCTCATTGTTACCCTGCAAGCTGGTGCGAGGAGAACGCCTGGCCTTGCACTGCGCCAGTGGCCCCGCAAGGGGAGGCTTTTGGGCCCGTGGAAACCTGCCTAGAGGCTTGGCCTCGCCCCAGCAATTCCTCCCATTCGGCCTCCCCATTCTCCTCTTGTTGAATCTGCCCATTCCTAGCCTTGTTCTTTCTGACCAAACATGCTAGTCCCACCATCCAGCTATGCTCTGCTGCAATTTCGCCAAATACTTTGAATTTTCATTAAGCAGACTTTTTGCTGAATTTTCAATTTCAACAAGGTATTCTTGGCTATTGCCAAGATGCGCGGCCCTTGTTCCAAGTAAGCAACGTTATAATCCATGCATAAGAATCACTTCTAGTCAAAATCAGCTGGTTTAATTCAAAAGCCTTAAACATATGCTTGTTCGAATTTTTTAAACATCAAAATTTTAGGTTTTTGGCCACAAAGCGAAATATTACAAATTTGTTTCATAAATTCCTTTTAACAGCTTCAAGACACCACCTAAACAAGCCTAACTGCCAAAATTGAGTTAATTTTTTTGAAAAACTAGGGATTTATAGATGTTTGAATTTTTGAAACATCAAGATTTTGGTTTTTTGACTATAAATCAAGAAATAATAAATTTTTCAAAAATTCCTTTTGCCAGCTTTGAAATGTTACTTAGACGGACGTATCTGCCAAAAATCAGCTAATTCCATTGGAAAACCAGTGATTTATGAATTTTCGTATTTTGAAACATCAAAAAATTGAGTTTTGGGTGAAAATCAAAAAAATTTCTCCAAGCCCTAATAATGGGGCCAAGGCATCACCAAGGCGGACTTTCATGTGAATTTTCAGCTAATTTCATCGAAAAACCAGTGATTTACGATTTTTAGTGCTTTGAAACATCAAAAAATTGAGTTTTGGGCGAAATTCAAAAAATTACGCCCATCCCAAAAAATGGCCTGGAGATACCACCCAGAAGGACCTTCATGCAAAAAATTAGCTAATTTCGTTGAAAAACCGCGGAGGCCCGGCCCCGGAAAGACACACATATATATATATATATATATATATATATATATACATATATATATATATATATATATATATATGCGGACAGACGGACGCAAAAATGGGGTAACTGCTTAAGCTGGCCTTGGCCGCCCGCCGCTTCGGGCAGGGCGCCAGAGCTCCTCCGGCCTCCGGGCATGGGTCCTACGGCCCCTACGCTTCGCCTAGCATGCTTCGCATGCTAGGCTACGCTCCGGGGCCTCCGCACCCATGCCCTCCGGCCTCCGGAGCTCTGACTGCCCTGCCCTCCGCGGCAGGCGGCCTTCGGCCGCGCAAAAATTTCCCATTTTTTGTTTGCTGGGGAAGCCCTCTAGTCTAGCAGCACTACTAGCCTTTCGTATCATTGGAATATGCCAGGAGGAGTTTTAGCGCCCGATGAGATTCTGTCCGCTGTCATCAGTCTTTTGCTCACCTTGCCTAGCCATCCCGCCTGCTGAGCAGTGTAGGAGCTGAGAGAGTCAGGGAGTTTCGGTGCTGCGCCTTCTTCCGCTTCTTTCTCTTCTTATTCATGTCATCGCACACACACCTTAGAATCATGCCTTATCCACACTTATCCTTACAGCCCCAACTTTGAGCGCGCCAGCCATTGAGCAATTTCCTTTGCTGCAGTTTGCTGCTGTTTGCTGCAATTTGCTGCCAGTTTGCTGCAGTTTGCTGCCGTTTTGCTGCCAGCGTCTGGCAGGCCAGTGATTCTTCTTTGCTGGGGAACCTGTCCGCTGCGCTTGCTTGATGCCGCTTGCTTCCCGCCCCGGCCCTCGAGCGGGGACGGGGCAGGGCTGAACAAATCACTCGCTACGGAACTTGACACCCTTTGCCTACCTTTGCTGCTATACTTCAGGGTCCGGCGGTGCCAGGACGCTGATGGAAGTAGCAAAGGTTAGGCCTTAGATAAGCAACCAAATTGCCACTCCTTCCCTTTGCTTACCTTTGCTGCTATACTTCAGGGTCCGGCGGTGCCAGGACGCTGATGGAAGTAGCAAAGGTTAGGCCTTAGATAAGCAACCAAATTGCCACTCCTTCCCTTTGCCTACCTTTGCTGCTATACTTCAGGGTCCGGCGGTGCCAGGACGCTGATGGAAGTAGCAAAGGTTAGGCCTTAGATAAGCAACCAAATTGCCGCTCCTTCCCTTTGCCTACCTTTGCTGCTGATATTCTATAGTCATGATTAGCTATGTAGCCTGAATTGGTACATTTTTACGCACATTTTTACACCGTGTCCTTTGGTGAAACACTTATTCTGGCTTAAGCTTAGACAATTGTCATCGGCTTTTCATAGAAATAAGGCTGCTGAGGGTTTTTTGAAAGCTTGTTTTGAAAGTGTATTTTCTTACGATTATTCGTATTCTGCATGAGCATTTCCGAAAACCCACGTATATAAATTGCATTCAATATTCAGTTAAGCAGCAAAAACATGTCTAGAATAGCAATCGAGCACTATCGTAGCTCATTTAGCAAAGTTTTCAGTTCACTAGGTGAGTGTCTCCCAAAATCTTAGCATTCGATCAAGTTTGAAAACATTTTCAGGTGGAATTTCGGTAAGTTTTTCACTATTTTAATGATACAGTGAGCGCCACGAATGATCCTTCGTTAATTTTCTTTCCAGAACCTTTAGCATTGAAAGAAGTAAGTTAATCAATGTTTTTGCGTAATACGACTAACCACTTTGTTCTCTCTTTTTTATTGCCTGCCTTGCCTTATAAACTGCCAAAAATCTGGATAATAGTTATAAATACGATTTTGAAAATTGAAAAATTTCAAGCAAAATTCCGACCACAACTTTTTGTTCCACAGATCGGCTAGGAGAGCCGGTAGCATGAGCTGCTGCATGAACACGACGGTGGAGACATCGCTGATGCTTGGCGAATACCGACCCCCGCCGTCCAATTTCGAACCCGCGCCCACACTTCCACCATACGTGGAGACGGGCTTGGACAAAATTGCCGAAGACGACGGCTACAGAAACTGCTTCATTTCCTCACGCCAGGGCAACTGCGGCGACATTGTCCTCAGGTTGGCCCTGCCGATGTCAAACGCCTACTTGGCCTACGCCGGTTTGCGCCCTTTGACAATTGTCCCTGTAGATGTAGCTAATAACTGCACAAAAGGCTAGCTATAATGTACAACGTGCATGAAGCCTCGTATTGTCTGCACAAGCTTATTCCGAGTGACTCTTTCCTGGAGATGACGGCCAAACTCCCTTAGATTTGAAAAACTTGCTTTAGTTGTCATCTCACATGCACAAACTGTGTATGGTACCACCATCCCAGCCCACAATCCCTTTTCTTATTAGATTTGAGAGTTTTGCTTTAGTTGTGATCTCACTTACATAAACAAAATAAAGCATCTTCAACTATGTATGATCCCAGCCCAGAAGTCCCTTTGGTGCTCAGCTCAATTGAGCCGATGGTAGGAGGCGTTGCAGCGAGCGAGATCAATTGTTGGCGCTGAAGGCGTCTGATGACAGTGTGCTTCTGCGCCACTCCCTGCAGCCGCAGCGGGACTTCTGCTTCTGGTTCCAGAACAGCAAATACCTCGGCTACCCCCAGGCCTTCCTCAACCGCGGTCGAGCCAGATACGCCAACCTCACGCGCCTGCCAAAGCGACAGCTGCCCGACGAGATCAAATTCGGCGGCTATGCTTGTAAGTTGCTCTAAGGGGTCAGTTGAGCCTCTTCATTCACTGCCAAG